>WEXE01000027.1:0-21477 GCA_011035825.1 Fusarium cf. hostae
GTGGTCGGGCCCGGTCAGAGCGACCGGCTGGTCGGCGTTGTGGTGTATGCGGCAAGGCCGGGCATAATGCAAGGACCTGTCGGGTAGTAATTGAGACATTTGAGGAAGAGTATAGTAAGTAGTTTTAATTGATTAGATAGTTTGTGGTGGATTTAAAGCAAGTTCTAGCTTAAAGGGTAAAAAAAGTGCGTCGCATGCTTATCTGCGTCGCATGCTTATCAACCACGTTATATTATTATATTTCTTTTTTTAATTATTTTAAAAAAAATATAATTTTTATATATTAAAGTAATTTTTATTTTTTATTAAGAGAATAATATATACCACATTCTTATCCCCTAAAACTTAATTAGTAATCTTAATAAAATAATAAAGTTTCTTGTTAATTAATTAATAAGGTATTATATATATGTTCGGACTGGTTTTCCTAGTTTAGGGCTATAGTAGGAGATTTCGAAGACAGAGGTAGATACTATTAGCTCCTTTAGCTTATTAAATCTATAAGTATAAGAGTTAAAGTCTAGATACTAACTTATTATAAGATTATTAACTTTTAAAAATATAGCCTAATTCTCTTTATTTAATAATATTCTTATAGCTTCCTATAATAATTTAATTACCTAGGTACTAACCTTATAAGTTTTAATTATTAAAGTATTAATAAATTAGGTATTAATTACTACTTACTTATTAACTTTACTTTTAATTCTTTTTTATTTAAATACTAATATATAAATTAAAAGAGAGTTAAATAACTTAAGTAGCTTTATTATATTAAATAGCCCTATAAAGCTAATTAATTTTATCATTTTAGCTTTTAATATAATATTCCTAATATAAATAAACTTATTATAAGTTATAATAAATAGTTTAAAAGTCTTATACTTTTTATAGCTATAAATAATAAAAGTAAATTTATAAATTTATAAAGTAAGTTAAGTAAAGTTACTATTACTTAAAATAATATAAAAGCTATTAAAAATTTTAAAGTATAAAAGATTTATAATATTAATTATTATAGCTAAATTTATTAAATTCTTTTTAATAATATATATAAACTGCTATATTAGCTATATTAAATTCTTAAGAAAAGGTATTTTCTATTTATTTAAGCCAGGACTAGTTTAATTACTATAGGCATATTATTATAACCCCTGTATCTATATTACATAGCTCTTATAATTTTCACTAATTACTATAAGATTACTTCTCTTAATAATAATCCTCTTCTATTAGATTACTTAGATTATAATACTTTAAGATTAGATTACTATAGATTATAACTAATCCCTATAGATTTAACCCTTAAATTACTTATATTCTTTACTAAGCTATAAGGCTACCTTTAGTATATAAATTATATTTATTAATACTTTTATAAAACTTAGTATACTAACTATTAATAAGACTTCTTTACCTAAATATACCTAACCTGCTTTATTTATTATTAAGAGATATAATACTTTATAATTACTTAATATAATGCCTTATAACTTTATAAATATTAAACCTAATATAAACTAGTTTACTTATTTAAAACCCTTTTTATTATATATTAATAGCTNTAATATAATGCCTTATAACTTTATAAATATTAAACCTAATATAAACTAGTTTACTTATTTAAAACCCTTTTTATTATATATTAATAGCTCTTATTTAAAATATACTATATTAATAATTAAGTAATATTATATTATTAAGATATTTAGTAATACTAGCCTAATACCTCCTTATACTAAAGTACTACCTAGTATTACTAAAATAATAACTAAAGTTTAATAACTTTATAATACTATTTATACTTTATAGGCTTAGGTAAATATATATCCTGCTATAACTATTAATAAAGGCAGTAATAAATAAGACTTAGGTAAAGTACTTAAGCCCCTTAAGCTAGAACCCTTTAGAGGCTAAGCTATAGATATAATCTTATTCCTAACTTAAAAAAGGCTTACTTCTGCCTTTATAAGAATAAGCTAAATACCCTTATAAAGAAACTCTTATATATAGTAAGCTTAATTTAAGGAAATATAAAGGATTAATTTAAACTTATTTTAAGAGATTTCTTTAAAAATAAAAAAGAAGTATAAGACTAAAATACCTAAAATATCTTTAAAAACTAAGGTAATTTTAAATAAACTCTTAAAGATAATTTTAAAGTAATTAATAAAGAATAATAAGCTATAATAAAACTACTTATACTTAAATAATATAAGTCT
This sequence comes from Fusarium cf. hostae, assembly GCA_011035825.1. Taxonomy (NCBI): domain Eukaryota; kingdom Fungi; phylum Ascomycota; class Sordariomycetes; order Hypocreales; family Nectriaceae; genus Fusarium; species Fusarium cf. hostae. The sequence goes on from WEXE01000027.1 coordinate 2,223, forward strand.
TATATAGCCTACTTTACTAAATTTAAATAACTTATATTTAAGACTAAATAAGATAATAAAGCCTTAATAGAAATCTATTATAAAGAATTAAAAAAAGAAATTAAAGATAAACTATACCTAGCTAATAAACCTAAAGAAGGTCTAACTATATATATTATTATAGTAATTAAGATTAATAAATAATAATATAAATATAAAAGAGAGAGAGTTAATTATAAATAAGGCAATAACTTTAACTTATATTATCCTAACTAGAGATAAAATAATAATAACTAGGGTAACTCTTAAAACTAAAGATAATAATAAGGTAACTAGTAAAATAATACCTTATATAAAATATAATTAAGACCTATAATACTTAAAGCTATTTAGCTAGGTAATAATAATAATAATTAAAGATAAGATATATCTAGATATAAGTATTATAACTATAACTAGTTTAGATATATAGTATAATAATACCTAAAGCCTAAAAAACCTAAAGACCCTAATTAAGGTAAGTAAACCTTAAGACTAATTAAATAATATAACTCTTAGATAGCTATATATATATAAATACTAGGAATAACCTAAAGCAGATATAATATAGTCTTATATTATAAATTAACTTTTATAAAACTATTACTAGAAGCCTATAAGGGACAAGAGAAGAAAGAACTTATAAAAGAAAAAGAAAAATAATAAAGACTTTATAAAAACAAAATTAATAATAATTACTATTATTAAAAAATAAAAAACCTAAAATAGAAAAAATACTTTTAATAAAGGCAAAGAGAAAGATATTAAAAATAAAAAGAAAACTAAAAAAAAAATAATAAACTTAAAGAACTATAAGTCTTAGGAATAATAAAATAAGGAAAAGCAATTACCCCTAAAATAAATAAATAAGCTTAGGTATCTAAATAAATAAACAATATCCTTATAAAGATAATTACCTAATAAGATAAAATAACTATTATAATAAATATAAAAAAAGGATATATTATAAAATATAAAATGCTTAAATTTACTAAAACTAAACTATAAAAAAAAGAAAAAGCCTTTAATAAGAAATAAGAGGTAAGAGCTAAAGTTTATACCTATTATTATTAATACTTCTAAAGTATAGGATATAAAAAAGGAGTAGTATAAGTAACTATATAATACCTCTATAAAGAAGATAAATGCCTTAAGCTTAAGTAGAAATAACCCTATAAACTACTATTTAATAAAGTAAAAAGTAAAATATAGACCTTACCTAAAGAATAATATATATAAGAAGCTAGAAAATATAAAAATACTAATATACTTAAACTATTAAATATTAAAGCCTATTATATTAATAATATTATAAACCCCCTATATAAAGAGAAAAGGTTTAATAAATAAGATAATATTTAAATATTCCTTATAAATAAATAATATAAGGAAATATTATAATTATCTTATAAATACTATTAATATAAAATATATAAATAAGAAAAGCTTAATAATAANAATAAATAATATAAGGAAATATTATAATTATCTTATAAATACTATTAATATAAAATATATAAATAAGAAAAGCTTAATAATAATTATTTTCTAATAATAATTCCTAGTATACCTAATAATAAACCTTACTTAAAAAAAGAAATAAAAGGGTATTTAATATATATATAATATAAAAACCTAAAAGTAGTAAAACTATAATTTAATATAGCTTACTATTAATAAACTTATAAAGTAAACTAACTTTATAAAGGAATTTATTAATTATAAAGACTTATTAAAGAAGCTAAAAAAGAATTTAAAAAAATTATAAATAGAAAATTTAATTACTTAAAAAAAGGATTAATAAGAACAGAGTTAAATAATAATAATATAACTTAAAAAAGAATCTTTACCCTAATTAACCTTAAGGAGGCATTTAACTAAGTAGAAATTAGTAAAATTAAAGAAAAACACTAAAAATAAGAAAATAAATATTAAGAAAAAATAAATTAAAGATAATATAATTACCTAATAAATAACTTAGTAAATAATAATATAAGATTAGATATTACTAAAGAAATATAATATTAATAAGAAGTAAATAGACTTTACCTAGCTATACCCTAGTTAGTATAAAAACAATATATAGATAAATAAAACGCAAAACTAAAAGAATATTTCTAGTAGTAATTAGCTAATAATAAGTTTATTAATAACTGCTTTAATAGAGAAAGGTATAATAATAGTAATTATAACTAAATATATTAAGATATATTAAGAAAAGTTATATATTATTTATAATAAAGCATTAAATAAGTAAAGAATAAGGATAAGAATAACTTAGATTATTAAATACTTTAGGATTATATAAAGACCTAATACTAAAATGCTTAATATTAAAAGTTTAAATTAAAGGAAAATAGCTAGATATATAAATTAATTATAGAGCTAAATAAAATTTTATTTACTTAAAAATAGTTATATAGCTAAAACTACCTTAGAGAAAGAAGCAAGAACCCTATCTATTACTTAATATAGAAGGATAACTCTTTAATTATAATAATAGAATTATAAATTAAAAAATTAATTACCTTAAGGTCTTTATTTAAGGAAAGAATTAAGAAATAGACTTTAATATACTTTCCCTAAATAAGGAAGTTAATATCCTCCTTAATATAAATTAGCTATAAAAGAAAAACCTATATATTAATTAGAGGACTAGCTAAGTTACCTTTTTTAGTAATCCTAATAGTAATAATAAAATAATTATAATAAATAATAAGAGATCTTAAACCCTAATTAAAAAGGATAATATAGGCAAGCATAAAGTAAAGAATTTATTACCTTTAATAAGAGTATAATATAAATATATAAAAGGCAAGAAATAATAAAACTACTAAATCTTAAGTTTCCTTAAAACTTAACTATATAATTTAAATAAATAATTAAAATATTAAAAAGAACTTAAGAAAAAGAAATAGTAAAACAGACTTAAAAACATTCTAAAAAAATATTATATCTATAAGAAACTATTTAAAGAAGAACTTAAAATAAAGGTATTATAGTATAGCTATTAAGATTATAAAATATAGCTTAAAATAGATAACTTACTATTTTAAAAGATTTATAACCTTAATAAAAAAGAACTTATTACCTTAAGAAAATACCTAGATATAAAATTAATAAAAGGGAATATTAAGATATTTAATTTATTAATAAAATTTCTAGTAATATTTATCCTTAAGAAAAACAGGAAACTATAACTTATTATAAATTATAAGAGGTTAAATGCTCTTATAATTAAGGATAGGACCTTACTTCTACTTATTATAGAACTTAAAGACTGCCTATAAGGCAAATAGATCTTTATTGCTTTAGACCTTAAGGGAGCTTATAACCTAATTTATATTAAAGAAGGAGATAAATAAAAAATAGTATTTAGAATTAAATTTAGACTTTTTAAGTATTTAATAATACTATTTAAACTTATTAATATATCTATAATATTTTAATAGATAATTAATAATATACTTTAATAATATTTAAATATCTTTATAATATATTACCTAGATAATATCTTAATTTTCTTAAATAATAAAAAAGAATATAAGGAATATATCTATAAGGTTTTAAAAGCCTTATAAGATATTAACTTATTAATTAAATTAGAGAAAAGTTATTTTTATATAAAAAAAGTAAACTTTTTAAAATATATTATTATACCTAGTAAAATTAAAATAAAATAAAAGAAAATCTTAATAATAGCAAATTAGCCCTTATTAATAATAGTTAAAGAAGTTTAGAGCTTTTTAAGATTTATTAACTATTACTAAAGATTTATTAAAAACTTTAGTAAAATTGCAAACCTACTTATAGAACTTATAAAGAAAGACAGGAAATTTATATAAAAACAAGATATATAAGCAGTATTTAAAGCACTATAATAAGCTATCCTTAGTAAACCTATATTAGTTATATTTAACCTTAATAAGGAAATAGAACTAAAGACTAACTTATTAGATTTTGCTTTAAGAGGATAAATTAAATAATAAGATAAAGAAGAAAAGCTTTACCTAATTGTATTCTATTTCTATAAACTATATAAGGCAGAATTAAATTACCTTATTTATAATAAAGAGTTTTTAGTAATTATTAACTACTTTAAGGAGTTTAAATACTACCTTATAGGAAGTATATATTAAATTAAAGTTTATACTAACTATTAAAACATTTTATATTTTACTATAATATAAAAACTTAATTAATAATAACTATACTATGCTAAATATCTATATAAATTTAATTTTATAATTATTTATTATAAGGATTTAAATAATAAATAAGCTAATACTATTAGTTAATATCTAAATTATAATACTAATATAATAAAAGTAAAAAAATAACTTTTAAAAAAGAATAATAAAAGAAAATACTAATTTACTTAATAAGTAAAAACTCTAAAACTTATAAGTAATTATAAACTTATAAATTAAGAAAAATAAATAAATAAAATTGAATACTACTATAAGATATAATATTTAAGATCTTATTAAAAGCAAAGCTAAAATACTTACTTATAATAATAAACTATAGGTACTTAAATAGTTTAGAAAAGAACTAATATAAAATATATATAGATATCCTCTATATAGCTACTAAGGCATTATAAAAACCCTAAAATATATCTAAATATATTATAATTAAGAAAGAATTAAGAAAATAGTAAAGAAGGTAATTAAATAATATAACTTATATATAAAAACTAAAGCATAATAATATAAACCTTATAGCCTATTATAATTACTAGAAGTAGTAAAAAGACTATAGAGTTTAATTATAATAAACTATATAACTAAGCTACTTTTATTAAAAGAACCCTTAATTAGAATCCTTTATAATAGTATCTTAGTTATAGTAAATTAACTTACTAAATTTTCTTACTATATACCCTATAAGGAAGACACAAATACAAAACAACTTTCTTATATTTTCTATAATAGAATAGTTAGAGAACATAGACTACTATATAAAATCCTAATAGATAGAGGAATAACATTTATAAGCAAATTTTAGCAGGCACTAATATTATATATAAGACTAAATTACTAACTTTTAATAGCATTTAGACTATAAATAGATAGATAGACTAAATAAATAAACTAAGTATTAAAATAATATTTATAATACTATATTAACTATAAGTAAAATAATTAGGTAGAAAAGCTATTAAGCGCCTAACTTGCCTATAATATAGTATATAATAAAAGCATAAAAATAATACCTACTAAAGTAAATTTTAAATTTACCCTAGACCTGTATTATATAGCGTAAGAACTAAAAATAGTTAACCTAGCTGCTATAATTAAAAGCAAAGACCTAAAAGCTTTATATAAGGAAATAAAGAAAAAACTAAAATTTATTAAAAAACAAATAAAAAAATACTATAATATAAAAAGGATTAAGAGACTAACCTTCTTAAAGGGAGATATAATTTACTTAGCTATAAAAAACATTATANTATATAAAGTTAAAAGAAAAATCTTAAAAAATAATTATAAACTAGACCTATTACTAAAAGTTAGGCTTTATTTAATCTTTTATATTATACTACTTAAATTAGTAGTTAATATAATATATATTAAAACTAGTAATAAACTAAAGGAAATTAAAGAACTAGAGGTCTATAAAGTAGAAGTAATTAGAGATATAAGAAGAATTAATAAATAAATAAAATACCTTATTAAATAGAAGGATTACCTAGAAAATAAAAATATATAAGAACTATCTAAATACCTTACTAATGCCTAATAACTCCTAAAGAATTTTTATTAATAACCTTAGAAAGTAAAGGATTAAAAACTATATTCTAGTTAATAATATTAGCACTGCTAAAAAACTAAATATTTAAAACCGCTATATCCTCTTTTTAAGTAATAATATTACCTATAGAAGAATTTAGACTATTAATAATAAACTAAATTCCCTACTTGTATAATAAATACTTTATATAATAAATGCAGGATAACCTTATAATAGCCTTATTTACTTCTTATTAAGCCTTAAAAAGCTTCTTCTTAGCCTCCTCCTCTGCCTGCTTTAGGCAATTAGACTTATAATTTAATTAAAGAATTATAAGAAATAATTAGCAAAAAAACCTAATAATAAACAGAAAGGAACACACAATAAGCAATTATAATACTAGAAGCATTATAGGATTAACCTTACTAAGTATATTTAAAATAATAAGAAAAATACTTAATTATTTTATAATAAAAGCCCTTGGCCTTATAAAAGGAGCAAGGCATAATATTAAAACTAAATTTTATAATTAAATTTACTAAATAAATATATTCTAAAGTCTTATAAGATTTTAACTAAAGATTTTATAATATAATAATTAGTAAGATATATTAAGAAAAATAATTAAGGAAGAGAGTTAGTGCTTATTAAAGCCTAATATAGAAATAGGGAGATATATAGGTCTTAAGGGCAAGACCTAATAGAGGGGAGAGATTATATTATAACCCCTGTATTATATTATATAGCTGTTATAATTTTTATTAATTACTATAAGATTACTTCTCCTAGTAATAATCCTCTTTTATTAAATTACTTAAATTATAATACTTTAAGATTAAATTACTATAAATTATAATTAATCCTTATAGATCTAACCCTTAAATTACTTACATTCTCTACTAAGCTATAAGGCCACCTTTAGTATATAGATTATATTTATTAGCACTTTTATAGAACTTAGTATATTAGCTATTAATAAGACTTCTTTACCTAAATATGCCTAACCCGCTCTATTTACTATTAAGAGACGTAATACTTTACAACTGCTTAGTATAATGCCCTATAACTCTGCAAACATTAAACCTAGTATAGACTAGTTTACCTGTTTGAAACCCTTTCCGTTATAATTAACTAGGTTATATATAAGGCAAGTTACCTAAAGGAATTACTATTATTTATTTTAGGCCTTTAAAATTATTAGAATCTTAAGCTTAAAGTAAATGGCAAAGGACAATAAGTTTGTTACCCCACCTAGACAATACACGTTAGTCTGAAGCGAAATCGACGTGAATCTGGCAATTGAGTGGGGCAGGGAATACTTTAATCCAAGATCAACTGCTGCCCAAATCGCAAGGCCCAGCTCAGCCCCGGACATATTGTTCACTGATGCTTATATCCCAGTCGTCGGTTGATCCGCGAGATTCTCGCGCTTTGACATTTGGTACTTGCTAGTTCAAGTTGCTATTGATGCAAATGTGCCGCAAACAAATTGGGGGTTTCTGTTTTTTCACAAAAGGCCAGAGCCAATCCTAAATTTGATAGCCCCACTGCCAGGCAGTTCGGATTGGTTGGTTTGACCAACAAGATCCCATGATCCTGGCCAATTGTTTGATCTCAGTTGTTGGTTGCTATGGGCGATTTGAACAGGGGAGTTCCCCTCTTTCGCTCATAACACACGTCAAACCTCGTGGCATCCTGTTTTTTTTGACCCCAGTTGTCCAGATTCTTCGTTACGGTGACTGAGCTCTCTGAACGTCCATCATTACCTATCGATACGGATCTAAATGTTTGACTTGAAGTCACGTCGATGAGCTCTATCTGATGTACTGGCCTGTCTCATCGCATGAAGGTTGCCCGATTTATCAACAAGCGTCAACAGTCTCCATAACCAACCCAGTGCCTTGCCAATCCGGTTACCTCAAGTCATAAGACATTCTACTGTTCATTTGGCCTAACTATCCATGACTTCACTATATTATCTTACTTCATTTTAGCCCCCACTATGGATCCATCGAGGCTTCCGGAGCTAGTTCGCGACACGGAACTAAGAACTCGGTTCGGGCAAAACTGCACTATACACGAGTTTTTGAAGGCCCCCCATTCTTTGGCTCCGCTTCGACAGGAGATTTGGCAGAGAGTAAAACTCATTGGGCAAGGTGGCTTTTCTCACGTCTGTCTTGAGAAATGCATCCAAGGACAGGAGCAAGACACCCCGCAAACACGGGCGGTTAAGGTAATGCGTTGATATCAAATTTTACTCTCGAGAACTTGAGGCTGTAGCCAAATTTTCACAAAGGAAGGCAAGTACTTGTTCGATATTTAACTTTTGTTGGTACTGACATTCAGTTGGAACATTAGTTCAATACTTATTTTGTGAAATCATTAGGATGGTATCAGACTCGAGAGGAACTATTTATCTCACTCGAGTATTTTCCTTCTGGTGACCTGCAGTCTTATATAAGTAGCATGCCCCGACTCACGGAAGATGGTTCACTGGAAATCACAAAACAGGTCCTTCATGGACTAAATGTAATGCATAATGAAGGATTTGCGCATCGAGACTTGAAGCCCGCGGTAAGTCAAACAGAGCTTGAGACAATGATATGCTGGCCTCTGATAACGGATATAGAACATACTGATCAAATCATGCCCGCCCTCTCCTTGGTGGGTCAAGCTGAGTGATTTTGGGCTGAGTAAGAGGACTGATGCAACGCAATTACCGAGTGTTGCGAGAGGGACCCCAGGTTTCATGGCACCTGATATACTTGAAACTATTTACCGAGAAGGAAACAGCTTGAGGGGAGAGCCAGATATCATTACACATGGTAGATGGATTGCTGCCGATATATGGAGTCTGGGGGAAGTCGTTGTTCGAATGTTATCCGGCAAGGCAACATTCCGTTCCCATGAGCACATGATGAGCTACTTTATGGGTGTGCGGCCATATCCTGCTTCCGAATTGAAAGGCTTGGGAATTGGAGTAGAAGTGATTGATTTCGTTCAGAAAGCCATGGCTGCCAAGGCTGCCGACCGACTTACTTTTGAAGAGGGCTTGGGTCATCACTGGATCAAAGGATTAGCGGATCCAAGGACCGCGTCTTTACCTAGTCTTTCATCACTGAAACTTGAAAGGTACGGAAGTTTATTAGATAAGATTTTCGACTGACCAAACAATATAGCCATTCCAGTGACAGCGTCCGCTCAATAGAGTATAGAGGCTGGACGACGAGATCTGAGTTCATAGTGGATACGCGGCCGATCACGACCAACTTGCCATCGCAAATCAACAAGTCACAGCACAGCATGACATTGCAAAAGCTAATTACTCGTGATCCGGTTCCAGCTCGGCAAATCGTTGGCAAACGCGTCTCGGATACAACACCTCAGACACCGTCCCTTGTTGACCCCGAGAACAGTCATCATTGCCTTCAAGTCACCTCGACTGATAATCAAGCCTCACTGACCTCCGTCCATTCTATGTCAAGGAGAACTGTTTCCTCTGGACTTGCATGCGATCAAGACGGACACCACACCGAGAGCATGACAGATGTCTCTGTTGAGGAACACGGTCGGAAAGACAGCATTGTTGTTGTTGAAGAAGGACAAGTCCAGATGACCCCTTTTCGACAGGAGATATTAGAGTTCCCTGAGGAGGCTGGTATCGTGACCATTAAATTCTCAAAATTCTCCTCTGATTCCGAGAGGCTTTTTGCTGTGTCTGGAACAAAACTTATATCTTGGAACAGGTCCAGTTCAACAATTGGAGAGGTACAGCATGATGCCTCGACCTTGATCACCTCCTTCTCTTTGAGCTCAAACTCACGATACGCTACTCTTACTACAGTCACTGGAGAAATCCAAATCGCCAAAATTGACCGCAGACCTATGTTTCGAACGGTTCTGGCGACAAACGATAAGCCGGTCTATAGTGCCCTCTCACATGATTCTAAACATCTTGCATACGCAACAGGTGGCACGTCAGTGATCCTTGTAGACTGTTCATCAGGGACAGTCGCCAAGAAGCTTAGGAGCCGGTGGTCGGGACACTCAAAGCCTGTGGTTTGGATTTCCTTCGACTCCGATGGAAATATTCTTTCGATCTGCAAAGCAGGCGTTGTCTGCATTTGGCAATCTACAAAAGACTATAAGCTCACCAATGTGCAAGAGCACTTAAAACGTCGGGGCCCCGGACAGGTCTCGCTTGTGGCCTTTAATGAGTCCTCAAAAGCCATTGCAATTGCCTCTGGCGGCTCATTGTTGACGTGGCATATAGGGAGAAAATATCCCAACGATTGGTATCGGCTTTCTCCGTCCTGCTCGGAAGATATCGTGGTATTCATAGACTTCTCTCCGTGTGGATCTCGTTTATATGCTTGCCAAGCGCACGGATGCTGCGAGCTATGGGCAGTCGAAAGCATTAACGCCCCTATTCTGCTTGTTTATTTTTCCGTAGAAGCTTGGGGTCCTGATTGCATGGTCGATCAGAGGATCCCGATCGCATTATCACCTGACGAGTCACGGCTTGCCTTTACATTCTCCAACGGATCCATAAAGACTATGGATGTTCAAAAGGCCGTTCAAGCTTGTAACCTCAGGCACCACATCAAATGGCCAGTCTTCATAAACCTTTCAGCCGACGGGACAAAAGCTTCTTCTATCTACCGGAAGCCGATGGAGATCGAGGAGGGTTATGCAGCCCATCGCTCCACTGTCATGATATGGGATTTGAAAACAACCTCTACCATTCATCTCTTGCAAGTCAGGAGTATTGGTGTACACGATGCAGTCTTCTCGGCAGATTCGCGGCGTCGCGCTGTGATCTCTAATGATGCTGTTGTGACCTTGTGGAGCGTTTCCACCGGGAAATTGATTACGACAGTCGGCCAGCCATTAAATAAGGATTCTGAATTCTCTTATGTGACAGTATCCTCAGACTTCTGTTATGTGGCGACTATAGAGCATGGCTTTCAGCTATGGGGCGTTCGCATCTGGGATACTAAAGAAGGGACTATGAATCGTTTCCTAGGCTGGTACAAATTGCCAGATGGACCAGAGCCCAACAGGACTGGGGATGCAAGATATTCCGCTCCCTTCGCTCTCAAATTCTTGAGTAACACGAGACTCGTTGGTTGCAACGAAGGGGATATTTTCATCTTCGATGTTATCGAAGGAAGTATCCAATATCATTCGTCAGAAACCTCCAAACCGCTCATAGAAGCTCCTGTGTATACAGATCCGAGAGTACAACCGATTAGATATGGGTTTCCTCGATTTGACTACCACTGGGTTGATGATCTACGAATCTCTCCTGATTCCGAGACTGTTGTCTACGTGACAGAAGGAGGCAAAGCGTTCTTTTATAACCTCCATATATTGGATGAACCCACAGTCTACGGGTCTACGGCCACAGGAATAGCCGCTATGTCGCCAGACTGGCGTCTCTTTGCAACCATCTCGTCTAACAAAGTTTTTATTTGGGAAACCTCAACCAACCACGTCGTGAAGGTTCCCCATCAATATGAACCGGGTTATAGGATTGAGGCTGCAATATTCTCACCCGACTCAAAGAACATTATTGTTTACTCTCCATCAGGTCTTTACGTCTATGACACAAAAGCTTTAGACACTCCGACTAGACTCAAAGACTTTCCAGAAGTATTAGGCTCGCTGTTAGTCTCGGCAGAGCTAGGAAGAATAATTACTATTGAGTTTAGAGAGAAAATTAACAGTTGCCCACAAGTTTCCGAAGTACAAATATGGGACTATATTCAGGGCGTCAAGGTTAAGAGCTTTGAGGAGACGAACTTTTCATCGAGTATCAGTATAGTGTAATACAAGTACTGCTGCCTTATCTAAAACCCCTTCACCTAAGTTGGCTTAAATCCTAGCTCTACAACCACTAAGCCTAAGGTAGAGTATCATTGGTATAGTTATAAGATCATTCTCGACTGTTTAGAATAATAGTAGTAGTTATTGATTGATTAATAGTTTTGAGCTAGCTTACTAGCTTCCGATCTAGGGTCCCTATAGTGCTTAGTCCACCACATAAGCTATCAATCTAGTTAACTTAATGTTGCATAAAGCTAGATATGTTCCTGGTGTTTCTAGCCATGGCTTCCATGCCCTGCGTTGCCAGGCTGCTGGAGGCTACTCCTGCAATTCCCTCCTCAGCAGCCTGCATTGCGACCATCCCAGCATGAAACCCGATAGCCTCTTCAGCAGATACCGCAGGAACCCAGACAGTCTCTCTTACTAGATTTTAAGCCGCCAAAACTCCATTTTCAAAACTCAATATAGCATATCCCATCTCGTGGAGTTGTTGTGCAGCATCATAGGCTGTGCCAGTGATGGAATCACCAGGATTCATAGAACAATACGTGGGAGGCAGAGAAACCAGGAGATAGGCCTGCCTTGATAGCGACGGTGTTGGTCACATGACTGGCAGCTTCATTAAAGGCATGGCCAACGCCCATCCTTGCGATGTATGCTCCTAAAGCGATCAACACATCCTGCTTCGGAGTTTTATGTATATAATCACCTCGTCTTGTAAGCTCTTTATGTATGAGCTCTAGCTTCTTCTCAGTTACCAACAGCTGACAAGTAGGGGCATTGATGGCACCAAGGAGATCCAGTACCTAGGCGATAATACCAGATTTAATTAGTCCAACAATTAAATAATTTCGACGTGACTTTGTAATTATATTACCGTCCTGTATCTAAACTGAAATATGCCGCGAGTTTATTTCTATTACAAATTTAGAGATTCACCTAAATATCTTGTATTCCATGATATTAGGGATCTCTATACAAGGCATTACTAGAGTTTTAAAAAGAGTATATTAATTATTAAAGTCTTTAATAAAATAAATCATATTTTTGTTGTATTTCAAGTTAAAAAAAACATTATATATACTTTTTCTAGATCGGTAAACTAAATATTACCTACTGTATCCCTTAGTGCTATCTTACTGCCTCACGGGATGCCTCGCGGGATGCCTTGCGAGAAGCCAAGCACTGCCTGTGCGGCGTATGCATAGCGGCCCAATGCCAGTTTTAGTGGCTGATTTATATTTGTCATATCATCCTCCCGTAAGACCAACCCGTACTTCACACTCCCCGCGCCACTCTTTCCTTTCTCTCCTTAACAGTTAAGTTAAAACGGAAAAGCCTTTGTGTACGGAACTGCTCTTTATCAGAAGTCTAGAAACATGTCGCATTTATTACCAACAGAGACGCTCATTTCAGCTGCTGCCTCACTTTGCCAGAAATGTCATCATTTATCTACTCGGCTAGATGATTCTCAACGGGATTTTGAGTTCAACCATCATACGGCCTTTCTATCATTGCAAGCTACAGCTGATGCCGGGTGTCGACTTTGTCAGACAATGTGGCAATACATTGTTTCTAAGCTTCACATGGTGGAACCGTTCCAGAACCTTGAGCTAACTGGTTGGGAACTCAATCATCAAGGCCGGGCAACTATCGACGTGCGGGTAGTCGAAAACCCGACAACTCATAGTCGAGTGCGCATTCCCTTGTTCCTTCCCTCGATGAGTCTTCATCTCAACATCACCGAACCTATATCAATCAAGAGTATCTTGCCCGATGTCCGGTACCCTTTGTCCAGAGAGTTACTAACCCCAATTCCAACCACAGAATCGATGCCTGGTTCCGAGAGAAAAGAGCTCCTGGAGCTCATTCGAACAGATATCTGGCCGTGGATCAAAACCTGTCAATCTCGCCATGAAGAGTCTGAAGCGTCTAATAGTACATATCTCGTACCTACAAAGCTCATTGACGTTGGTTCCGGGGAAATTGAAATGGTGAAGCTGATCCAAACGGGCGATCAGCCGGCAGAAGACCGGGACTTTCGCTACCTCACGCTGAGCTATTGTTGGGGGAAAGGAACGAGCAATAGTAAAGCAAGGACGACGTCGGGGAACTTGCAGTCTCGCCTACTGCAAGGAATCCATATCCATGATCTACCAATGACCATTCAAGATGCCATCTTGCTCACTAGGTTGATGGGATTGAGATACCTTTGGGTTGACGCAATCTGCATAGTCCAACCAGAGGGACCAGAGGATCGCGGGGATTGGGACACTGAAGCGGAAAAGATGGGAGATTACTACTCTGGCGCTCTATGTTGCATCGCTGCTACATGTGCAAGCAGCAGTGACAAAGGCTTGTTCAAACCGAGGCCCTTAGGACGATATAAGATTCAACCGGCCATCGTCCCTGTCGTGCTTAAGAGCGGCAAGGAAGATTTTATGTGGACTACATTCGAGCCTACAGTGGACGGTACTGGGTCTTTTAACGACCAACCAATGATGCAATATCCTCTTATGAAACGCGGATGGTGCCTTCAGGAGAGGGTCCTATCTCGACGAGTAATGCATTGGACTTGCGCCGGTCTATTCAGGGAATGCCAACATACCCAGCCCTTCGTCGAGGGTGTAAAGTTCCCCGAGGCCGACTATACGCTCTGTGATACGCCTATCCTATCACTTGAGAAATCAAAAGCATTGGCCTATGGGTGGTACACACTAGTGAAGCAATACTCAGGAATGGACCTGACATGCCCAGATGACCGAATGCCGGCTATTTGGGGTATAGCCAGTATACTCTCACGAAAGCATCAAGACGAATATTTTTACGGAGTTTTCAGGTCTTCCTTGACACAGGGTCTTCTTTGGGACTCTGCCGCCGAGACGAAGAGAGATGGCAAGTATCCCACTTGGTCCTGGATGTCCATGTCCGGCCGTGTAGGATACGACCTTCATTCACCAGCTACTTACGATAAGAGTCTCATTCGTCATGTTCTCCCCGACCCATTCCCGATCGCACATGGTTTAATTGCCCCGGGGAATCGCTCCAGTTATGCACTCAAAATTGACGCGCCGCTTATCACCATAACACTGGATGGAATTCCAAATAGTTTTTATTATATCATCAGGGATGACAGTCCAGTGTTTGCCGGATGGTGGTGTGCCTATATTGGGAAACCACCCGAAGAGAACGGATGCAGGCACCAGCAGGTCTTGACATTGAAGGTGTTGTTTCTTCGGATAGATGTCCTGTATAGAGGACTAGTTTTGTCTAAGAGTGGCGAGGAGTGGGAACGGATTGGACGCGTGAACATACACCCAAGACGAGATAGTAACCAACCAGCGGCTGCAGAGCCATGCATGGATGAGCTCATAACAACGGTAACCTTAGTATAGTTTATATGAGGCTGAATCTTTTTATAAACTATAGGACTAATGTGGTTAATAAGCGAGTTAATTAAAAATCTTAACCTCTAAACCTTAAATCGCTCTAAAACCAATATAAACCATTTAATTGATTAAAACTACTTACTATACTCTTTCCTAGATATCTTAATTATTACTTAATAGGTCCTTATATTATACGTAGCCTTATTATATATATTATAATATTAATTACTTAATTACTTTAACCTTCTTTAACTACTACTTCTTAATAATCTAGCTATTACCTATATATTAATATCTATCTACTTAATTACTTATAATATATCTTTTATAATTATTACTTTTCTTTTTTATAATTTAGTCCTTTTTACCCTCTAGTGCTGGCTTAGTATCTTATTTGCCTCGTTAAGATTTTAGAGCTAATTTCTTATTAAGGTAGTCTTATATATATTTCTCTTTATTACGTTAGTAAGAGATTAAAAAGTATTAAGAATTAACTCTAGTAAGCTACTATAATGCCTTCTAATTTGCCTAGAGAGGTATTTGGATTAAGATTAGGCCTTAGTTGTTATTATTAAGGTCTTTAAAGTCTAAGGAGAGTAAGGTTAGCTAACCTCCCTAGGAGGCGTTAGGGTTTATAGCTATATATTTTAAAGGTAAAGAGCAATAATAAAGAAAAGACTATATAAAATAATATCTTCTAATACTTCTTAATTATAAGCTAAGTATAGACTATTAATTAGATTTAATTAAGATAAAGTCTTTATTATAAAATAAAGAATTAAATAATTAGTTAAATAATATTAGATATAAAGGAAAAGAATATAAAACTATATATAAAAAGATATATAAAAACCTAAAATCCTTAGGGGAATCTATCTCTTTATATTTATTATTATAAATATCTATTTAACCCTATTAATAAAGCTTAGACCTCTTATCCTAGAATGCTTGTTATAACTATTATAATATTAAGCTTTAAGATCATAGCTTTTAGGTTAAGAGGAGTAAGTCTAGCTCTTTTAAAACCCCCTTAAATATTACTTTTTATAAACATAGCTTTAAAAGTAATATAAAAGGCTAGGAAGAACTTAGTCTTAAAAATATAAGTTATAAAGTATTTAATTAAATACTTTATTTCTTAATTATAAGNAGTAATATAAAAGGCTAGGAAGAACTTAGTCTTAAAAATATAAGTTATAAAGTATTTAATTAAATACTTTATTTCTTAATTATAAGTATCTTTTAGTATTTTAAAATACCTAATATTAAGAGGCTAAAATAAGTAAAATATATAAGCTAGTATATAAAGTATAATAATTTTATTTTTTTAATAATATATCTTAAAGTTAATAAAGTAATAGCTTTTATAATTATTAAGGATTAAAAGATAATATTAAGTATTTAATTATTTAATTATAAATTAATTTATATACTTTAATTACTTAAGGCCTAGCTTATTATTAATTTAGTTATTTTAGCTTATTATAATATCTTAATTACCTAAAAGGTTATATTCTTAGTATTAATTTATAAGGTAATATTAGCCTATATTAATAATAAATAATATAATTAATTAACCTTTTATATTAATTACTTAGATTATTATAATTTATTTTTAATTTCCTAGCTATATTAATTTTAATCTTTTTTACCTTTTTAAGCCTATATTTACTATTTTAATTATAATAATACCTATTATAAAGCTAGTCTTATTAAAGTTTTAAATATTATTTAATTATATATTATACTTTATAATTATAATTTATATAAATCTAAACTAGCTATAAATAATAATTATATCTTTATATTTAGCTTTATAATAATTATATTCCTAAAATAATTATATCTTTAGCTTAAATTATTAGTTTATAAAATTATAAGTGTAGTACTTATTAATAAGTAATATATTATAATCTAGAAGTAGAAATTAGCTATTTCTTTTAAAAAATATAATTAAGAGGGAAATCCTTATAAATCTAAGTTAAAAATAAATTAAACTATTATTTATTCTTCTAGATTAGATAGCTTGTATAAATTAAGGACAGTATTGCATTGTAATTACATGCTATTCTTTTAGTTACAGAGGGTACTATATCTAATCTTATATCTAAAAATTAACTAACTAATAACTCTTATAACTATTAAGGATTAAGAGATAATAAGAACTAGTTAATTAGTTAGTTATAGCCTAATTAAAGTACTTTAACTAGTTAAGGCCTATTTTATTATTTATTTAGCTATTTTTAGTTATAGTAATAACTTAAGTAGCTAGGAGGTTGCTATTTTTATACTAGTTATAAAGGTAATATTTACTTATAATTATAATAAATAGATTAATTACCTAACCTTTTATATTAATTACTTAAATTATTATAGCTTATTTCTAATTTCTAAGTTAAATTAATTTTAACTTTTTATACCTTTTTAAGCTAGTAATAACTACCTTAGGCTTAATTATACTTATTATAAAGCTAGTTTTATTAAAGTTTTAGATTTTATTTAATTAAATATTATATTTTATAATTATATTTTCTATAAGCCTAAACTAATTTTAAATAATAATTAGGTCTTTATATTTAGCCTTATAATAATTATATTTCTTCTTAAAATATATTTTAAGTTATAATTACTATTTAATAAAATTAATAGCCTAGCACTTACTAACTAGTAATATATTATAGTTAGTAAGTAGTTAATTTATTATTTTATTAATATTATAATATTAAGAAGGAAATCCTTATAAATTTAAGTTAAGAATATATTATATTATAACCTATTTCTCTAAATTACTTAGTTTTTATAAGTTAAGAAAATAGTTACTGCAAGCTTATATTCCCTTAGTTTAATTAAAAAGTTATTAGTAATTAATATTATAAATCTTTATAGCTTATTTTAGACTTAAATTTTAATCTGCTTAATTGGCCTAGAGTGTAAGAAGTGATTTAGCCTTAGTATTAAATAAAGATATATTATTTAGTTAAGAATTAATTAATTTAATAGTATTAATATAAAGTAAGGGATTTTTATCTGGTGTGTTTATCTGTCTGGTCTGCTTATTGTATATGTTATATATAAGTATATTTCTAACTTTAAAAGAGGCTAGAATGCCTTTTTATATAATATAATAAGGTTAATAAGTTCCTTTTCCTATATAAAAGTTAGAGAGAGGAACTTTTTATATACTATTTATATTAGTTAAGCCCTATTAATCCAATCCCTTAATATTAAGTAAGGAATACTCTTTAGCTTTAATATAATATAACTACTTATTTTAAAGATACTAAAAATAGCTTAAAAATTTCTTATTTTATAATTAGGTATATTTAAAGTTATTTTAAAAATTTAGAATTAATTAAATAAGAATTATAACTATAAGATATTTATATTATAGATGCTATCTATTAGTGTTAAGACTATTACCAATTGGGCGGTGTAGGGGGGTGGGCGGGGTGGTGGTGAGATATGTTAGTACTTTGCCATTTTTTATTTCATTAGTTTTACTCAAGGTTAAGATTACAGACTTATGACGACATATATGCCTACCCTGGCTAGCCATATGGCAAAGCAGGATCTTTTCCCCGCCTTTAAGTAATAGAGTAAATCTACGCCCTTCCCCGCGTTTGCCTCATTCCTGTTATTTACAATCTTTATTACAAATTAAGTCACGGGACCGGGAACCCGGCACCCCGCTTTTAGCCTCAACACCATAACTTTCATCAATTCAATTACCCAAAAAGTCGATATAATACCCTAATTTTCATCCGGTCTTAATCCAATATGCCTTCTTATACAGAAGAAGATATGCTTAAAGCAATTAACCTTGTTCAAAATGGCCAATCACAAGTCAAGGCTGCTAAAGAAGCTTCNAGCCTCAACACCATAACTTTCATCAATTCAATTACCCAAAAAGTCGATATAATACCCTAATTTTCATCCGGTCTTAATCCAATATGCCTTCTTATACAGAAGAAGATATGCTTAAAGCAATTAACCTTGTTCAAAATGGCCAATCACAAGTCAAGGCTGCTAAAGAAGCTTCCGTACCCCGATCAAGCTTACAGGACCGACTTCAAGGCATTATGCCTAAAAAAGAGGCTCATACAGATCAACAGCGGCTCGGCCCAACTGTTAAAGCCGATCTCATCCAATTTTTAAGGCTTCAAGATACCCTTTATACTCCATTAACTCATTTCTAAATCCGGCAACTTATTATCCGTATTTTAAGCTTACAAGGCGATAACAAACCTCTCGGCAAGCATTAGGTTACCCGATTTCTCGCACGC
>WEXE01000283.1:0-10147 GCA_011035825.1 Fusarium cf. hostae
ACAATTATAGACTTAGCCGTAGTAGATGTACGAAAAGCCTAAAAAAGCACGTCACTCTAGGAACACCAACGTTGGATGATAACATGTTTGCCGTCTGGGCAGCAACGACAGTTAGGAAATGACGTGTGGAGAAATTCAAGTCGAAAGTCCGGTCCACATTTCTTCTTCTAGCTTCTTTTCTAAGCGACTCTGCAGGGTAGTTTGCGGCAGCGAAATCCCACGCGCAACGTCCTTGAATGCAAGGTATCGCATGCCAGTTCGGTTGGCAAATTAATATTTTTAGTACATGCATGACTAGTACGATAGGTACGGCCCCTGGCGTCTTTCGGCCCCAACAGCATGGGAGTGTCTTCGTGCTCGGCCATCAATAGCCCCTCTTGAGACCAACTTCTTCTGGCCGTCTGTCTCCTAGAAGATTTGACGAGTTCTAATCGAAAGACATATTCATCTATCAACGAATTTGCATACATATTGCATTAATAAGCAAGTGGGTGTAGTATATTTCAAGTTTGGAAATCAGAATAGGAAAGGATAGACAGGTCATGTATTGCGGTATTGTGCCGTCATGCGGGAAGTTGAGGCCGCGACAGTATGTTCTTTAGTCGCCGCATTTCAAATGACATGCACGCTGCTGGCCAGGCCTAAAACTCAACATAAAGAGCCAGATGACCAGATGGCAAGTTGTCTACTGAACTGAAGCTTAATGATATTTCTTTATACTTTTTTAACCTCCTCGTCGTAGCTACATTTTAGAGATGATATCGCTCCCAAAAAGGGTGTTTTGCGCGCCTATCTACTGCGGCCCTCAAGAAATGAGAGACGCCGTCATAAGAGAACTTGAGTATTTAGAAAACCTTAAGCCTGTTCCATGGCTTGTTGCCTCTACGATCTTCTTAGATAAGGATGGCTCTTTCTCTCTTAAAGTGATAGATGNTTTAGAAAACCTTAAGCCTGTTCCATGGCTTGTTGCCTCTACGATCTTCTTAGATAAGGATGGCTCTTTCTCTCTTAAAGTGATAGATGAAGGGTCCCTTAAAATGGGTGTGCAGAAAGTATCTTCATTTATGGTCAATCTCTTTTATTCGCCAAGTCGAAAAGTCCCGGAAGAACAGCAGAGACTACACTATGCTCGGCGAAGACTTCTAATCTCACTCCTCGCGCATGCGTGGCTCTGGAGGAGACACAACGTATTGGATAGTCAGGGCAACCCGGTGGCCTTTGGAGACAGGAGAGTCCTTGCACCTGAAGATATCCTTAAGTTTCTTAAGGATACTCAGGTTCATACTAGGCGCTGTCGCTGCGAAAAAGTCAGAGATTTCCTAGAGAAGGTTCAGGAAGTGCCTTTGCTTGAGGATACGTCTAAGTGGAATGCGATGGGGGTTACTGCATGTCTATGGTGGGATAAGTCACATGACTTACGCAAACATGAAGTACACAAAGGCCCATGGTGCTCCTGTCGTCTTGAGAAGGCAAACCGGCTTGCAACGTTCGGTTTCACCGGACCAACAGTTGTAACGACGGCTGCAGCTGGTTTGGCTCAAGTAAGCCTGCCATCTTACCACGACGTACCTTGCCACGAGGTTTGCNTCAACTACAGAATTACTCAAAGTTCCCATTCCTTCAAACGAGTTTGATGTGTCTTATGTAGAATCTAAGCATCTGATGAAACTATGAGATTGTAACCGCAGGCTGCTGAATTGGTTCTGACCTACCTGTTGAGGACACTTGTCATAAATCTCCTCTCTCGGATGTTCCGATACATCTCCATTTGGCCATTTGAGAAAAACGTGATACGTACTTGCTGATTCGTCAAATTCCATGTGATCTATGTCAGCACAATCCCATTGAATGCTGGGCCCTTTCTTTTGCGCCGATGAATGGCCTCCAGCATCAGTAATGTCGCTCTTGGTAGCGAAACTTTTCCGTGATCGAGTTCTCATGGCGATTGACAGCCTCGGGACTTAATTAAAAAAGCTTCTTGAAAATAAAATGAGGGAACGCTCGCTTTTCTTCTGTTGTTGTTAAGGACCTGTGGCGAATCCAGCAGTTCTACAGCAAAAGGCTATTTATTGTAAATCATTATATCATCTTCCTGGCCTTATTTGATCTAAGATTTTGGATCAAATTTGGCCATTTTCTACTGATCACCCAATATCCAAGATACGGAACAAAGATCCCGTATTTGACCACAAACGGCCAATTGCAGTGTAAGAATCCGCAACCAGTGGCCGACTTAGGGTGCTTCCACCTTGAATCCTTGAAGCCCAAGACCCTCGGAGCTGTAGGAATATACATCTTACACAAGGCAAGGATAAAGCAATAGTATTCTATTTTAGATCAAATTCGGAATATACGAAGTACATATCAGTTACTTGTGTCTCAAAATTCGCCATTTGGTACGAAAACGATTCCTCATTCCCAGCTTTTCCTTTCTTTTCTTTTTCTTCTCTCCAGCATCGACACTTAATTTGGCGACTTCATCCCCTGTATTCAAGGGAAGGAATAATGCAGAAGACAANCTCATTCCCAGCTTTTCCTTTCTTTTCTTTTTCTTCTCTCCAGCATCGACACTTAATTTGGCGACTTCATCCCCTGTATTCAAGGGAAGGAATAATGCAGAAGACAAGCAATAGCTTTGAATGCATCCGAAGTACCTTCTGAGAATTTCAACTCTTCCGCGCACTGGTCTTTGCCTTTTGTATCTGTTCGACTGGCTAACAATTCTCGCTCATGGATAGAAATTGGCAGCGCCATAGCGCTTTGGAGAAGTATAAAGCTCCACGCGAGGATTTTAAAGTTCATGGCGAGAGTTGGGTTAATGGCGCACACGAACTTGACTGCTATCGTACAACCACAGGAGTGGCTTTTCGAAGCAAGCAGATGACAAGGCAGGCTCAAGACACGAACCAGCATGGGCCCCGTTGTTTATATAATCCGCGCAATTTTTTCAATAGAAGCTGTAGTCTAGGGCTGAACAATAATACAAAGAAAATTCAGACCGGCCAAAAATGACTTTGGAGTCTTTTACTTCCATTGCCTATCAGTGGATCTTCTCGTCGAGTTGTGGGCCCGTTTGGGTCTCTTGTGTACGCCAAGAATCGGCCCATGGCAATTCAGGGACCTTTCCCATCCAGGTGTACTACTATCCTACGGTCATTTTTGCATTCAGTCTTGGATTCGTTTACCAAGAGAATCGGGATAATTAGTCTCCTTCTTTCGTTCTGTCCGACTCAATGACCACCTTTTCTATTGTTCATGATCGTATTTTCTGCCATACCATGTTGTCCTTCGGATTACTCTACTCTTATCCTGATGAAAAAATTCTNAGTCTCCTTCTTTCGTTCTGTCCGACTCAATGACCACCTTTTCTATTGTTCATGATCGTATTTTCTGCCATACCATGTTGTCCTTCGGATTACTCTACTCTTATCCTGATGAAAAAATTCTATAGCACAGCATTCAAGTGTTTTTAAACCGGGCACACGACCATTATGGCCAAAACAGGTGATAACCATGAAAATGACAGCATGTAAGTGAACCGTTTGCCACAGATTTTCTAACATCATGTAGCCTTGACTGCTATATTCATACTGATCTGAATTAGATACTTAGTAGATTCTATCCAGGATCACTTCGTTGATGAAGACGTAAGGGCTATATTAAATTTTGATTGTTTGCTTTCTATCTTGTTCGTCGCGTTTAGCGCGCCACCTAAACCTTTGGCTATACACCTTCTGCTCCTCGTATTTCGGGACGACCTAGGTTATACGAATACTTTCGCTTAGGCCATCATCGCCTCCACCATTCTAGGCTGGCACGACACTGATAGATACCAGGGCTGCGTGTATTTCCAAGTGAAATGGCAAGGCCATGAGAGCAGCAAAGAGTGAACGTGGGAGCCCCAGACGAATCTTGAGTCAGTTGCCTGTTTCCTGCCCCTACGCTCCGCCTAGCTGACCCTTGAAATTCGGAGACAGAGTCGAAGGNCACCATTCTAGGCTGGCACGACACTGATAGATACCAGGGCTGCGTGTATTTCCAAGTGAAATGGCAAGGCCATGAGAGCAGCAAAGAGTGGACGTGGGAGCCCCAGACGAATCTTGAGTCAGTTGCCTGTTTCCTGCCCCTACGCTCCGCCTAGCTGACCCTTGAAATTCGGAGACAGAGTCGAAGGCGATATGTTGGTGAAAGAATATTTCGAAAGCCTCGCCAAGAGACGGAAGAGAGTCCGAAGGTCTGCGAAGAAGCAACCAAATCCATCCGTCGCTACGCGTGGCACTGGACGTGGCAGGAGGAATGAACGCCATCGAACTGTCCCCTCAGGCCGCACAGCAAAGTTGGCGTGGGAACCCCCACGAGGTAGTTGGGAACATGAACCTTTCCATATCGACGGCTGCGAGGGAGACAGCGCAGAAACCCTGATGATCTACATTACCTGGCTCGGAGGTCACAAGACCAGGCATAAAATGGATGTGCTCTGCAAAAAGTGCCCCCAGAAAGTAAGAATATCTTGATTTCATAAATCACCAGCCTTGCGGGATCCTGACAATCTTCTTATCTTAGATGCTCCGTTACCTTGAACAATATGTGTCAATGTCGTGATGACATGTTTCGAGCACCGTTACGTGAGCACGACTCGCTAGATGGTGGTGCGGAGAAGTGGAGGATATGTCAATGTAATCATGCAGTTCAGAAAGGCCCATTTGTACCAAAAGCCTTGAGGGTTTGGCTTTGAAATACCGACAGACCAAGAGGGTGACTGCGAATGTCCGCAGGGTTGAGGAACGATAAACAAATCAACTACATAATAGTTATCTACTCTGATCTCGCCGCCAAGAGACATGAGGGTCTATCTTGTACTTCTGAAGCATCCCAGACCCCATTGGATAGATGGTTGGGTAGGGATGAGATTAATTGAATATGCTGTCGAGCATAGTAGTGGCCGCCTGACACCTCTTATCTCATACCTGTTTCCATCTAGAGAAGCCAGAAATGGAGCTCCTGAGAGCGATCACATTGATCAGACAAACACCAACAGAACAACCCCTAGACCATACCTGTTTCCATCTAGAGAAGCCAGAAATGGAGCTCCTGAGAGCGATCACATTGATCCGTCAAACACTAAGAGACTCAGCTCTGGACGGCGTCCATACAGCTCCGGTTATGGCTATAAATATGGCTGATTCGCTTGGGAAGTTGACTGCATCGTCTCGCCCTTTCCATCGTGGAACAGCTAGTGATCAGAATGCTTCTAGAACCCCTTAACTTCGGAGGTCATAGCTCAAAGAGCGAGGAATCGAATTTGGATTATTGCCACGATCTGCCTGACTACTGCAGTCCGTCGAGCCATGGGTCGCTCGGTACTCCCCGTCAAACAATTTGTCCACTTTCGGAAGCCCAGGAGCCCGAATCCACTTCTAGNGTCATAGCTCAAAGAGCGAGGAATCGAATTTGGATTATTGCCACGATCTGCCTGACTACTGCAGTCCGTCGAGCCATGGGTCGCTCGGTACTCCCCGTCAAACAATTTGTCCACTTTCGGAAGCCCAGGAGCCCGAATCCACTTCTAGCGAGTATGAGCCAGTATTGAACGACGCACCGACATGCGACTCATTTGGTCCAAATGTTAGTATGCAGGAGAAAATGGAGGAAATGAGCAGGGAGCTAGACATTCTGAAGGCTACTGTTCTTTGGATGCAGGGCGTGCAGGACACACAGAATAGGGTTATCAGCAGGCTATTGGTATCGCAAAGACGAAATACCAGGGTTGGTGGATCGTATGAGGCCAGGAGTTGAGAACAAGCGACCAGGAGTCTGATTACAGATATAGTGAATCGTGAACTTTCAAGCTTGTCGCCTGATCAGATCTAGCTGCGCTGCCGGTCGCGGCCAAAAAGTGACCTCCAAATTTGACGGTCATGGTTCATTATTAGACTCTAAAGGACCTCACAGAATGTGTAGTGTATTGTAACATAACAACGACCGCTATATTCGTACTTCGGTGTGTGGAATCCTACAATACAATTACACTCATCTCCCATGGCATCTTATGAATTAAATAAGAAGACGACTCGTGCCACAGCCATTTTGCCGAATCAGAAGACGCCATATAGAAGAAATCCATAGGCACGCCTTTGTGTATACGCAAAGTGTGATCGGTCCACCAGTCTCAAGATGCAGCGACTCGATCCACATAAAGGAACCGTCGATATGAGTCAAGAAGCAAGCGAGGATGGGCTGCTCTTACGAAGATGTAGGGATAGGCTTGCAACACACATTGGTTAGTGCATAACCATCAAAAGCAGAACTTGCTTGCCTGACAATAGTAGAAAGCAGAACTGGTGTCAAGGTAGAACCCGCCGAGGTTCGTTTGACGACAAAGCAGAGTCATGCTTACACTTGGATGTATACGACGGAAGTAGCCCATTTGTTTTCCGAGGATCTCGAGAACCATGAAGCCGAAGCATACCAAAAGCTTTGTATAGAAGTGGGAAGAAGTTTCTATGCCGTGTCATTCACCAAGAGCAACTTGGCAGGCAGTCAACTGCGCTCAGGAAGCCCACCACCATTCTGCGTACCAACATTTAATGTAGATGCAATGGAATCTGGCGAAGTAACTGAGCGCGTAGCTCTACTGAGCCACCAGCTCTCCATGATGGAGACGGGTGCAGCCTACGACGCAATCACCCGGGTGCAGTTGCAAGAAAATATCGCCACCCTGGAATACGAAAACGAACGTCTCGCGCAGGAAGCCAGACAGCAGCGGGAGGACGCCGTATATCACCGGGATTTCTTTTACAGGCTCTTAGAAGCCACAGATCAGCTGAACTTGACAATCGGGGATATTCACCAGGATTACATTAGAACAGTCAACGTTAGTATGTTTCCGAAAGATGATATTTCATCGCGCTAGTTGAGGAGATCTTCATCTTGGATGTGCCGCGTGTACTGNGTCAACGTTAGTATGTTTCCGAAAGATGATATTTCATCGCGCTAGTTGAGGAGATCTTCATCTTGGATGTGCCGCGTGTACTGTTTTGCAGCTAGCACAAAATGAGAGGGTATAAGGAGTTTCGCATTACCAGTCTAATAATTTGAGAGATTTTATTGTGGATATGGTGATTATAGATAAATAAATAAATCCAGTTTTCTTGAACGCGGCTATGATCAGAGATGTCGATGTCGACGTCGATATATTCAAACTGTGTTCGGAATCATGAGTTCATCGAATTACAAGTCTAGTAGAATTGAGATGGATGGTGACATTTGTGGTAAAGAATAAATTTCTTCGATGCTAGATATAAAATCAAATTGATGCAGAGATACTGACGGTATGTCATCTAAGAATGCAGGGGCTTTTGGCGGATTATTAAAGCGAGGTGTGATGTCTCCTGTTGGATTTCGGAGCATGCTTACTGCAGTATAAGCACTACGAGAAAGGAAAGAGAAAGAGAAGGAAATCAATGTGCAGCGTAAAAGTTTACGCATATAAGGTCGCCAGCCGTATAACCTCCGGTTTACACACATCGTCTACATCTTACGCGTTTACAATGATAGCATTCGAAAAACAAGCCTCGTTCTGGGCTTTTGCAATGAGGACAGATCCATTCTATCAGACAACTGTTGGCCCTTAGGACCCACGAATGCTGATCCCCTGAACCTGGGTCGCAGGAACCTCCAACGTCCCTGGATGATGCTAGACTGGCTGACGTATTGCTTGACGAAGGTAAGTATGGAATGTACGGGTTGGTGCCGTTCTGATCATTGGCATTTTGGCAATATTGCGCGCAGCCACATAATTTGTACGAGATCGTATTCATGGCCAGACAAGCAAGTACACATGTACACGTTTTATTGGAAAAGCTTTCAAGTGAGCTTATATAGTCACAGGCAACGGAGAGGTCTTGTCATATATGCATGCTCAGCGACAACCAGGACCTTATCTGGCCGAATGCTAGTACCCATAGCTTTCGTTGATTGAAGAGCGAGTCATCACTTCCAGACCCTTTACAAACAATACGGCACAGCACTGACTGTGGGACAGGTGTGCCGGACGATGGCGACGTCAAGATACGCCTTTTTCTGTATGAACTATGCTTCCCGAGCATGCTTCATCTTTCATACCGCACATATGTGGTAACCGCCATACAAGACCAATTTCATTCTACTTTTGGAGTGGATGAACCATTGACTTAACAACAGTCATTGAAACCTAGAACGGATAATAACGGACGAACTGTGGCAGTTCTCAGGTACTTGCCATTTCAGTAGAGATGATGAATAATCTGGTAACATTCTTTTACCTTTGATATGATCGATCTCAATTCAACGTGGTGCTGTGAAGTTCAAGTCGATTAAATCATGCAGGATACAATACAGTATTGAGCACTTGTGTCAGACATTACGTGTATTCGGTTCATGATGTGAAATTGATGTATTTATGTTGTGTTCTGTTGAAATCTACTCCTTAGAGGTTTTATCATTTCGGCTGTAATCTTAAAGTATCCCTGCTTGCACGTGAGGCCCCAGCACCTGTTCAACAACTTGCACCTTCCGGTCCAAAAAAACATGCTCTTTGTAAGTCTAGGGTGGGGCCACCTGGGTACATGGCTCTACCTCATAAGCAGATGTTCTGTCAGAATTTGGCCGCCTTATGGGTGCGTAAGCAATTTCTGGCTTAATGAATGAAGTACTTAGAAGTACCGCTGCTGCCTGGANCTCTTTGTAAGTCTAGGGTGGGGCCACCTGGGTACATGGCTCTACCTCATAAGCAGATGTTCTGTCAGAATTTGGCCGCCTTATGGGTGCGTAAGCAATTTCTGGCTTAATGAATGAAGTACTTAGAAGTACCGCTGCTGCCTGGAGTTCCGAGGCGCAGATGTGGGGAAGTGGAGACAGGTCAGCAGTGCGAGCTATAAGTACTGTCGCTTACATCAATCAGATAAATACATCGAGATACGCGCTTTTTGCATCAGACAAGTGTGTACACAGTGTGAAGGCTCACTCAAGAACAATATGTGGGGCTTCGTTTATAAACGAGAGTTATTGTTGGAGAGGAAGGTGCAAGTGCTCAATACTGAAGTGTATACACATATGCTGAGCTATCTTCTATATTCTTCATCAATGGCAATATATCCTACCTTCATTGTCAAAATACATCGAAATGCTCCAACGTAAGTCCGACGAGAACATCCTGCTTTGTATCTTCGGAACCTGACAAGCACCTCGATTTGATAGTAACGAGAGAACTGGGCCCTTCGTCAACACTTGTGCTTGCAAGGTTATTGCATCATTTTAACTACATCTCGCTATTTACAGCCAACCTGGGCACAATATCGCTCACGTTTACGGCGCTTGCTGTGGCAGGAACTGATGGCCTGACCGAAGAATCTTCCGCCGTGGTGGTCATTCTGATGAGCGCCACAATGGCCGCCATTGTCGCCATACTGCTTCGGTTCACGCTGAACCGATCAAACCCTTGTTTTCAGAGGCTCGATCTCATCGCAACGTCAACACCTCTGTTCTTGGTCGATCTCGTCGTCCTTGAGATCTTGGTTGGCCTTCTCGTGTGGTACACCAGTAGCTTTACGGCAAGATTTGCTACGTACCTCGGCATAGAACTCCTGGTTCTCATGACTTTGATGGTGTTAATAGCGATATGGGTCTGGAGGAAGATTAGGATCTTGATTCGTCTTGGTCAATTCGACAGTCTCGAGACAGATAACGCCGTCGGCGGCCTGCAAGTCCAGAAGTAGCACATAAAAAACACCGCAAGAGGCATTGGCGTGAGTGAACAACACTTAAACGGAGAAACAGAGGGAGCGAATTGTCCAAGTTTAATTTCAATGCCGTCTCGTAGGAGTAGAAACTACTATTGGGAGATGTCCGAGACCTTAGAGTAAGGGCTTATGCCTCTTGTCTTTGACTATATCTAGCTTAACTGGTACACCTTTAGACCAGAGTGAATGACATTATCCACAGGAGCTGGAATAAATAAGGCTTAATTATGCACCAATTATAGTTATATGGAAAGGCAATGCTACATCTTAGGCGATCTACGACCACGCAAATATGAAACAGACATGCCACGACCGGAAATACAGACCAGCATGTTGACTGCTTCAAGGACTAGATTGGCACAGTTCCG
>WEXE01000293.1:0-10495 GCA_011035825.1 Fusarium cf. hostae
ACGTGGACCTCGTTCAAATGAACGAAATTCGGGGTCACCGAACGACCGAGGAACACTACCTTCAGGCTCGTCTACAACCAGCATACAGTTGCACTCCCTGTGCCGAACGAGGAGCAGCAGCCTGTTGAGCACAACGAATTCCATCTTCAGCTTGATGCTGTAAACCACCGGCTTATATGTCGTTTGGATCTGGAAGTGGTCCAGATATTGAGTAAGAAGAAGGCTTATGTCGAGCAGCACAACCAAGATGTTGACCATTATGAGGTGTCTGATCACCTTGCGCTCCGTGGCCCTTCTGATCGCGAAGATGGGCTGGAGTCCGTGGACCGCTTCCCAGATGTAAAGACCTGAAATTACGGACTCTTGTATAGAGAATCCAGCGAGTTGTATCCGCTCATAGATCTCGAACGCGGGAAGAAACCGGTCGGAATTTTGTGTATTGCTGCCGAGGAACAGAACTGTAACCGGAATGTGAAGGATGCAAAAATTTGTGACAATCATAACCAGGATCCAGCGGGTCTTTGCTCTATTTGCGATGATAAGATGCAGGCGGGAGTAGAGAACGACAGACTGGCCAGTCACCATAGCATACCATCCGACACATGTCAAGACCGCCAGTGGGAAGTTGGGCCCCAAGCTATAGTAGCGAAGCAATACCACTATCGAGTGAAGCACGATTCCCAACGTTGCTGTCAGCATGCTCCAGAAATACAGGCCGTCGTGTCGCTTGAAGCGATCGAGAAGCGAGATGAGGATTTCGACGCAATTGTAGCACGCAACCGCAAAGAAGCCGGCGATGGTCATGTTGATCGCCAAAGACACCGTGATGGGACCCGTTTCGCCGACCATCTTGGCTGCGGTAGGACTTGGGCAGGGCNGCACGATTCCCAACGTTGCTGTCAGCATGCTCCAGAAATACAGGCCGTCGTGTCGCTTGAAGCGATCGAGAAGCGAGATGAGGATTTCGACGCAATTGTAGCACGCAACCGCAAAGAAGCCGGCGATGGTCATGTTGATCGCCAAAGACACCGTGATGGGACCCGTTTCGCCGACCATCTTGGCTGCGGTAGGACTTGGGCAGGGCCATTCAGGCTGTTCATGATACAACGAGAAATATGAGAGAGAAATAAACAAGAAATACAAAAAAAGATAATAAATAAATAAATCTAAGAAATTTAAAAGATAAGAAAAATTAAAAAGTTTTCACGTTTGTGAGACGAGGAAATACAACACGGATGCACCCCCAAGAAAATGACATACTTGTAAGGAGTTTACCTCGTTCCACCATTGCAGCATTCAAATTGCGCCCACACGTTGGAGTCGCCGAGAC
The DNA here is from genome assembly GCA_011035825.1 of Fusarium cf. hostae. Taxonomy (NCBI): domain Eukaryota; kingdom Fungi; phylum Ascomycota; class Sordariomycetes; order Hypocreales; family Nectriaceae; genus Fusarium; species Fusarium cf. hostae. The sequence goes on from WEXE01000293.1 coordinate 1,331, forward strand.
AGATTTGTCCAAAGGTTCTTAGCTAGCTGGATAACCCCCTTGTAGGCGTAAATTTGTCTAAATGACGCTGAAGGGGTGTCATTGGTCGGTATTGCCGATTCTAACCAGCATCCAAGACAATCCAGGCAAGCCATCGTCACCGGGCTAAGCCACAGGGGATTTTAGTCAACGCCATTCATTCTTGGTCAAAAACAAGAGCAGACGGGTTTTCCCAGGTGAGCCCGCTTGACCAGGACTTGATCGGCATTTACCGGCGGGGGCCAATGGGAATCCCTTTAAGGTTTCTCTGAAGCTCAAGAAGCTTGCCTTGTGGAGATCAGACAAACGTTTCCCTCATCNCAAGCCATCGTCACCGGGCTAAGCCACAGGGGATTTTAGTCAACGCCATTCATTCTTGGTCAAAAACAAGAGCAGACGGGTTTTCCCAGGTGAGCCCGCTTGACCAGGACTTGATCGGCATTTACCGGCGGGGGCCAATGGGAATCCCTTTAAGGTTTCTCTGAAGCTCAAGAAGCTTGCCTTGTGGAGATCAGACAAACGTTTCCCTCATCAATGAGATAAATGAACAAGCCTCCCACCCTCGTATTCGCCTGTCAAGCGAAGGAGCTTACGCAAGGTAAACCTATAACAGATAAGAGTAACAGACCTGCTCAAAGTCAGCTTATCTGTTATGATCACAGCACTCATGCAGGTATTACCTCGCCGAAGGCAGCCGAGCAGGTGAAGGATCATTAAGGGTCGTTTTCGCTGTTGAAAGCACGCCAAATGAAAAGCGCCTCATTGCCCAATTACTACGTAGTATACCATTACGGAGTGTCGCAATAAGCGTACTTGTAACGATAGCAGTAGCAGTGTGTTGATTGATTGTTGTCTAAGGTGCGGGGTACTTCAGCCCACAGCTTTTACCTGAAGCACACAGCCTGGTTCCTAAGTGTTGTTTCCTGAGGCTCATTGAGATCATGCCTAGTCTGCGACACAGACACTGGCTACTTTGAACACGAAATTCTGATTAGTCAGCAGATGACGGCGAGGTTGACAACTTGAAAGAGTTGTGAAACTACAACGAAGGCAGAAATGGAGGGGGAAATGACTTTTACGATATTACAAGATCTGATAAAGGGATTTGAGGCACAGTGGATAGTTTTGTCAACTTTCTGCTTTCCAAGTCTAGTCGGGTTTTCCTTAATGGCATGGGCCATGAATTCTCACCAATCATATAACGCTATCCACACGCTTCTCGTCGAAAACCTCGACCAAACTTCAACCCGGGCGCAAGGGGGCAATCCTGCTGGAAATCAATTATTAATTGCAACAATTAGAGACATGAGATCCCATCCGGAGCTTCCGATGCGTTGGAGGAGCGAGTCGGTAAGTTCCTTAAGTTGAAGTCTAAAACTAACAGCCTATTGCTGGCCTCAACATCAACTTTTGATGCTAATTACCCTTCAACCGAAGACCAGGTTACTTACCACGCTATGAGAAGCCTCGTCGATATATTCTTGGCACTATCTTCTTCCTGAACCAGCATCCAGCCCCATCAATACCATGAATGAAAATTGTGGGTTTCAGGGTAATGGCGACTTATACGGCCTAGGGGTCCGACTTGGCCTATACATCCAACTGCTCTCCCTTGGTATAGTGTTCAGTCTACTGCCCAAGTCTCTCTACTCTAGCTATTTTATAAACACAAACATATCCCTCTTCGCTTCCACCTGGATCATCATCATAACAGAATCAGCCTTAACGTCAGCGTACTGGACATGGCTCTTTTTGCGTGGATTAGACGTCCTTCCTAGGTCAGCCTGCCCGGACGAATATGCGTTCTTCTTTGCTAGGGTCAGCTTGTATCATTGGTTCCGCACATTGTCGAAGGTTTTCTATGTTATCGCACTAGTATCAGCTGTCTATGGTGAGCATAATTGCAATAACGTGAGATCCGCAGACTTCTAACGGTTTCCTCTAGAATGCCGTAGGCTTCCAAAGCAAATTATGGCGAACCCGGTGTTCTCGACGGTGGATCCACTGGTTCAAATGCTTTAGGCCGAAATGGAAGAAGACCGGACCTTTCAGTTGGGCTATATCGCATTTTCGATAGTAAATACTTTGTTGATTCTGGCGGTCGGCGTGTTATCGACGGAATTGACCATCAAATGGAACAACATTCAAGGAGTATATACTCTGAACTCCGTGGGCCAACTTGTCCCTTTTATTATGGGTCTCGGTCTGTTGATGAATGTTACCTATCAAATACTTAAAAAGTACAGGGTATGCCATCACCAACCCGAGATTGAGGAATCATCAGGTGACGGGTCTGGCATAGGCAAGTAGCATTGTCAACCTACGTCGCGGTAAAGGCATATTGCGTATAAAATGTGCTGCTCCAGGGCCATGCCCATATCGCCTGGGGGTAGAAAACGGTCAGGCTTAACAAGGCTATTAAGAATTCTATTATACAGTATAAAAGTAATCAGCTTTATTTAATTTTCTTCATATAAGATGTTAATATAATACTATTGTATTAAGGGGCTATTTAGGTTTTTTTTTTTTTTTTTTTTTTTTTTTTTTTTTTCCAGATCCTGGAATCGCATGAACAAGCTGCCACGTCTGGATCGGACAGAGCAGCAGCAACTGATAGCAATTCATTTTCTGCTCGAGAGCTCCTTACTTGAATGGCCTCGCACGGAATCGAGGGTGAAGATGAAACGCGTCCAATGACACTGAGTAGCCGACATTCGGAACTCTCCACTGCAGAGGCTACAGATCGAATAATCCGCTGCCCGACGCCATTGGATATATTACTACCTCCACGGAAACGAAGGCGACTCCGCAAAAGTGGACTCGATTCACCGTTCACGAGACAGCACAATGATGTAGAGCTTTTTGCCAACTCCGTGCTTCATACGAGGAGCCCGAGAGAGACAGAATCAACTCCAGTATTTCGCCAATCCGTGTTTCATTACCCCACCGACAGTGCAAGCCAAGCTGCTAACAAAGAATGCCGGAGGACCATGGAATTCCTGCAGGAGTATATCAAAAACCGTTCTACGGGCTTAGCCATGGAAAGACGACTAGATCGAGTGTAGATGATGGCAGAATGGTGGAGGTCGGTGGGCAGTGAATTTTATTTCCTTTCGATAGGGCAGTGAAAGACAAATCGCGAATTCGCGGCTTGCAACAGGCACGGGTGTGATCTCGCAACATATATTTTCTAGTGGCTTAAGAGCTTGGAGTTGCCACGCTCATTGCGAGGCCGAGGATCGTGCAGCTTATGCACACATACGTGGCACCCGTGTCAACATATCTGCAAATCCTACAACATCACGGTATCGCGATCGCCTCGGGAAAAGGCGATGCTGGTAGAGAAGTTCAACTCCAAGTCAGGTGCTGATGGCCACTGCGAACGAAAGCCTCTGGTGAAGCGGGTCATCGCGTCTCTCTGCGCATATGATATCAGTTTTTCGGAGATCTCCTTAGCAAGATGGCGTTGGATTCCGAGGCTGATGTTTGTCTTCGAGATCCTTGTTCTTGCATTTTACTACAAGCAAAACTCCTTGGCAGGCCTACCGTCATTTCAGGGTTTCCCATGCGACCCACCGGGTAGCACGCCTGCTCCTACGGCTGATCGGATCGACGAGATAATAGGATTGGAAGATTGGGAAAAGAACGATCAAGTCACCAGGCGGAAAGCATGCATTGAGTGGTGGGAAGACAGATGCAGCTTCTGCGTCGGTCAGGGCTTCACAGGATCATCCGTGTTTCATCATCTGAGAGAGTGTGAGAAAGGAGGAGCGGGTAAAGTACGTCTTAGTCTCTGGAAGCTTATCTATAAAGACGGGTATAAACGCACCAGTGGTTGCGCTAGATGCCTTATGCCAAAAGAATTCTGTCCAAGATGGGGCAAAAGATTGGATGCAGAATGGTACCAGCGGCATAGGGTTCTTTGGGAATTCCGATACAATCGGCATCTTTTATACGATACTATCGTTGGGCTTTTGCAGTGTGGCAAAGACGAGTTCAAGGAAAAGCTTGCTTGTTCGGCGGAACAGCATTATCGATACAAGAAATCTGGGCTTGTCTGTGAGGATGAAATGATATGCTGATACTTGTCAAAGGAAATAATCGTTGCTGGAGTGAGGATATCAAGCTTATAAAGCAGGTGACGGCACTGACAAGGTCAATCTGGTATATAGAATGAGTGCGCAGCCATATCGATACGAGAGATCAAGAATAAACTAATTGTTTCCATAAGCGAGCCATTGTATGAGCATGGCATGTCTTGGAATTATCATCTAGACTCAACGATAGATTAATGTGTATCAGTTTCTGGCTCGTGACACGAAACTACGTATTCACTTGAACTCTGCGTTTCACCTCTTAAATTCTTGTCATTTCCCGTCCAGATAGCCGGAAGCGAGCTATTCGAGGTGGCAAGGAGGATCGATCGTCATGCTGGCATTCATGGATATACGGTATGAATCATGCCTTTATTGATGAATATATAGATGCGACGACCTTGAACCTAGTCCTACGTACCAAAATCAATTGTAGTAGAATTGATTTATTTTACCCTGCATTACAGGGGGTAGACTCGGCTTTCTGATTGGGCCTTGGTTATACGCCAAGGTGCGGCGACACCATAACGCAGCGCGTAAAGTTTTGCCTCAGGTTGATCAACATCACCGCAAATGTGAACTATAGCCAACATTTGAATCCTTCTGGAACTAATTCATCACGTCATGACGCTTAATCCTACGATACAGCCCGTTTCTTCTAATCCTATATATCCCTTCATCCTTCTCCCTAAGTATCAAATCCTCGTGTGCCAGACGTGCCAGTATGCGTGTTTGGCTGGTGAAACCGCCACATATCTTACCCAAAAGCATGCTGAAATAGATCCAGGGACTCGGCGCCGACTGGCTGAAGAGATCAAAGAGATACCGCACATGCTACGAAGCCGGGTCGAGCTATCCCGGTCTCATCGCTGGGTTAATTCCAAGGGTAAAGGGAGTGCTTCGGAATCTTACATCTAAAGCATCCGCCCATCTATAACAAGTTATGGGCCGAGAAGCTGGATACCGGGACGCTTCGAGTCAGCCTCATATGACTAGTGGGGATGTAGGTACTGAGACATTCACTGCTACGAATTTAAGCCCGACGCGCCTTTCATACGATGTCTGTCCTGGCTTAATTCCGAAGTCCTTCTTGTCAATAGCTTGGAAGCTTGTCTCGAAGTGCTGCAAACGAACGCCTACTTATTCGCAAAGCCTGATTTCTTACATACCCTAGTAGGGGAGTTCCTAGATGTGGAGCTTCTGTTCAGTGTCGGTGATCAACACAAACGATTAAGGCGCATTATTTCCGGTAAGGCGACAAACTTCTCTGTCCCGGAATGAGTCGTATGATTCTCTTAGTACCTCTATCTCGACCCAGTGTACGAAAACTCTTCCCACTATTCTTTGCTCGGTCACAAAAATTGAATCGAGAGTTTCAAGAAGGAATCAAGAAGAATGCCGGAAGAAGTTTCGAAGGTATTTACTACCAGATGCCTTGCTAATTGATCGATTTGTATCTGATTTATGAACCCAGTGGAAGAACTTTTACCCGAGTATCGATTGATATTACCAGCGCCTCCTTACTCGGCAAAGAACTCCGTGACTTTCAGTCACTATCATCACCCTATCAACTTGGTACTTATCGTCTTCTGATCCTCGATGGTCACGAAAGCCATCAATCCCTCAACTTCGAGAGATATTTCAAGGAGAATAACATTGTTACGCTCTATATGCCGCCTGATTCGTCTCACCTACTTCAGCCACTTGACATCGGGTGCTTTGGGCCGCTTAAAAAGTCCTATGGTCGAAAAATCGAGCAATTGATTAGAAGGTCTATAACCAACAGTTTTAAGACCGAGTTCTTTCGGCCTTTTACGCCGTTTTTCAAACCACTATAACAGAGATTAATATCAAGGGGGGTTTTAGAAGAGCCGGGCTTGTTCCTTTTGACCCGGAAAAGTGTGGTCTCAAGGCTTGATGTGCAGCTACGGACTCCAACGCCTGCCGAGGAGAAGGCCAGCCAGGCCAAACCTTGGACCCCAAAGACAACAAAGACTATATTCGAGGCCGAATCTCATTCTGAATATCTTGAAAAACGAATCAAAAGACACAAAAGTAGCTCACCAAAGTCAATTATAGGGGCTATAAAGTCTAATACTTAAGCACTAAAGGGAACTATGCTTAAGGTTGTCTTATTAGTGGCTGAGGTCCGAGATCTTCGAGAGGCGAATGGGATACTTAGCCGGCGGCGCAAGACAAAAAGAACCCACCTGCAGAATAGAGGGAAGATAACTATACAGGAAGGTCAGGATCTAATTGACCTGATGGATGTTGATACGCAGGTAGTGGCCGAATCGTCGAAAAGTGATGGTCAAGGAAGGTCAACGCGACCGAGTATTCGACGCTGTGGTGTATGCGGCAAGACTGAACATAATGCAAGAACCCGTCAGGAGGTTATTGAGACTTCTTGAGAAGAGAATAGTAGCTAGTTTTAACGGATCAGATAGTCTGTTGTATTTTTATTGCGATTTAGCTTAAGAAAGTGAAGATTTTGGTCCACATAACCTTATCGCGCACGTTACGTTAAACGAAAAACTGCAAATCAACGGGGGGGGAAGAATGTTACTCTCTGTGAATACCTAGCTTCAGCTTCCTCAATCATCGTTGGAACCCAAGTGAGTTGCCTTATCGACCGATTAAATTGAAATCAACGTTCAGGTCGAAACCCGCCTTAGGAAGCGTCAGAGCCTTCCGGCCGCCGGTTTGCAGTTGCGGAGCGCTTATCCGGCATGCTCCTGCTTAGCGTCGGCGACTATCTAAGACATCTGGTAGGAAGCGAAGGCAGCACAGGCAACGGCAGAGATGAGTATGAACAAACTAGGCAGCCTAAAGCATACGGGTTTGTTTTGCGTTAAAACCTTTAAAACCTTAAAACAAACATCTTGCTGGTTTCAATCTAGCATTCGACAAGTTGGTTTCAGTTCCAATGGTGTTGCATTGAAATGAAATCCCCCTCCCCACATCATTGCCGTCGTGGCGAGACCCGGCGTAACGATACCCGTTCCAGTACAGACGCATACAAGAACTGTTTAACGCTGTCCAAGATCTCAAGTAGGAATTTATCCGATGAATTCGTGATGGTACCAGAACAACCCATTAGGATGTTGCGATATGTTATACTCTGGGTAATACCATCTTGTTATAGCAAAATTCGCCGAGGAAAGTGACGTAGTGAGGTAGGTATGGTGATTATGTGTCGCCTGACGAGCGAGTTTGGAATGAGTCGCGTTCTTTGTCGTCGCATAAACCTCCCAGCCGACTTTGGGCCCGCCATTTGAGGTATACATAATGTTGCAGTACCGGTATATCGGCTGAGCGCAAAGCATCGCAGCAATGCTGGCTAGTAAGAGCGCCTCCGCTGCACTGTCGCCTGCTCGAATAAGACAGCGTATGCTCGGAGTTCCATCCTCGCCTTGTTTGACAGGTGACCTGCCTCGTGGGTGGAGAACGTACTCTGCATGTAGCCAAGGCTACTAAGAGAGTTTGCGTGTTTGAGATTTTGAGTTGTAACAAAAGGGCTGACCTGCTCATTGCCGGGCACCATATAATGGATCCAAGGCCTTTTCTGAGCTGTAGTCTCGCAGGATCGTGCGGTACTTAGGTCATACACCCAGGAGACATAGGACTTGGTGGGAGGCGGAGGGAATCTAGGGGAGCTCACTTGCGAGTTGGGCGGCAATGTTGCCCTTTCGGAGTCTACTATCTGGCAAGGCTCAGAGCAGTAGGCTGCAGCGTGAGATTGCACCTGCTTGTCGCAGGCAAGGCAGAACTGGTAAGTCCAGAGATCGAAAGTCATGGTGTCTGTGTATATGCGAGGGCAACTGAGGTAACGAGAGCTCGGATTGGCAGACAAGAAGGATTAGGTATACTCGAGGCCCTTTCCCCTATGCCGCAAGGTTAAGATAGGTGTTCAGACGCGCAATCTACCAGTTTCAAAGTGCTAGAGGGTCGTCATGAATATAACTTCGTAGCAACCAATAGTAGGGAGTAATGTTACAAAAGCAGAAAGGTATAAAGTAGAGAAGCATCATGTCCTAATCAGGCTTAAGATAGTACAATAGCAGACAACCTCTCTACANAAAGGTATAAAGTAGAGAAGCATCATGTCCTAATCAGGCTTAAGATAGTACAATAGCAGACAACCTCTCTACATAAGAGGATGCATTACATGTAGATCTTCCGTCGTTAGCGAGCGACCTTTTCTGTTTTTGTTCTTTTATTAATCAAATGACGTCACTAAGCTCCAACACCGGGGTCACCCGCCAATACTTCACCTCAATGCACGTCGTGTGACGTCTCATTTATCGTCATGGCCTCGTACATGGCTTCTTTTGACCGATGGCAGCTAGGCACGTGGCAGCATTCTGTCTCGGCGTGGTAAAGTCGGTGATATATTTGACGCACCTTGAGCAGAGCCTGTCCAAATAGTAGAAGCCAAAGTCGCATCCATCCGGCGCCGTCTAGGCGCACAAGACCAGTATGTCGAGGCACAGTCCCCCGTCAGGTGGGCAAGCCGCACGGCGACTGATAGGTGGGCACTTGGAAACCCATTTATCCTAGGACGCCTGGGCGGGCCCACTGACCAATCGCCACAGAATGCCTCCTCCCATTGGTGCGTGCGACACGCTCCTGGACCTGCAAGCCCTGAAAGACATTTCTGCCCGTGCGTAATAAGCTTCATTCACGTATGGTATACTTCATGTTATACCCATAGAAATTGCTATGTGGTAAAAATAAAAAATAAAAATAAAACTAAAAATGAATCTTAGGTATACACATCCTCGCTGTTATACACCGTTCAACCTTACTACTCTTAGAATGCACGCCTTGTTTGTTCCTTGCTATCTTTTTCTGCACTTTCCCAGATCTCTTTCATGCCTATCCTCTTGTTTGCTAGTGGGTTGTTACCCATTTCTCTCGCAATTTAGGCTTCAACCCGTTTATCTTCTACACTGCACCAGTCCTGTTGAATACTGGTGAAAATGAGACCGGCTAGCCGGATGACCGAACTACCGGTCAGAGAGCTGTCTCAGCACTGTAATAACCTCTTAGA
>WEXE01000003.1:0-20813 GCA_011035825.1 Fusarium cf. hostae
ATATAATTAAATATATTTTTAATATATTAACTTTTTATATATCTCTAATTACCTTTACTTTATAAACTTCTAATCTTATAATTTATTAAGTTTTATTATTAGTTTTTATATATATTATATTAATAGCTAATTTTAATATTAAAATAAAATAGATTAAGTAATATTTAATATTTAGAAATATGTCTAATTTATATTAATTATCCTTTATCTTTTATTTAATATTAAATATTCCTAGGTACTTATAATCTTATTTATAGCTTAGTTAATTTATTTTAATATTTTATATTAATAGTAAATTATATCTCCTTTTATAAAAGTTAATCCCTTTAACCTTTTAGCATTATAGTATTTTTATATCCTTTTTCTAATAAATTCTAGCTTAGTTTTAAGTTTATTATATATTTCTCTTAGTTTATTACTTATAATTATAGCTACTAGGTTTATATTTTTAAGTTTTTAAATATTATAATATAAATTAGATATAAATTTAATATATAAAAAGAGAAAAGAGTTAATTAAGAAAAAAGAATATACTTTTATATTATTAATTATTTAAGGAACTAATAAAGCTATAAAAGATAAGAGATATTAATTATAGCTTTAAATGCTTAACTTATAATTATTTACTAGATTTACCTCTTTTGCTTTATATAACTCTTTTACTAGGGCTTATAAAAAAAAAGCACTATAAAGTACTGTACTTAATAAGCAAATGCTCTAGATAAGTAAATACTTTACTACCTTATATGCCTTGAAATCTAGTTTTTAAAAGCTTATAAAAAGCTTAAAATAGTATAACTTTAATAGCTTATATATAAGCCTTAAAATAAAATATATTAAGGTTTTAAAAATTTAAAAATAAAATATTATATAACTATAAACTTTAAAATTTATTTATATTATAAAATATATTATATATTTAGGCTTTTCTAAATAAAATAATATAACTAAAAATCCTTAAAAAATACTATTAAATAAGGTTAACTATACTATTATAAGAAATATTTTTATTAGATTTTTATTTATTTTAATTATAGCTTAAAAGTATTATAGGGTAGGCTACTCTTATTTATATAGTATAGTAAAGTACTTACTTCTCTAAAGCATTTACTTATTAAATATATTATTACTTATAGTAAGATAAAATATACTATAAGGGCTATTAAATAATTATTATTATATTTTTAGAAGAATATAGTAATTAGTTTTAAATAATAAATAATCTATTATATTTTTATAGCTATTTCTATTAAAGATATTTAAATACTTAATTACAGTCATTTATTTATTATATTTACTTATTTATTGCACTTACTTATTATATATATTATAGCAGAAAGCAGAAACTATTATATTAATAGAGGCTGGTCTTAGCATGATATAAGTTAGGGTTTGCGGCTAGAGAGAGATTTTCATTTAATAATTATTTATTTCCTATCTACTTAAGAAGGCTAGTAGTAGCGTTATTGCGTTAAGAGTTATAAGAGCAAGATTACCTTATTATTAATTATTAAATATTAAGTCTAGGTAGAATTAAGAACTTATAAAACAATTATATAATAAACTGTCTTTATTTAAAGATTATTTTATATATACAAGCTTATTCTCTATAGCTTAAAACTATATATATTCTTATTAAATATAATTAAAGCATTATATAAAGTACTATATACCCTAGTCTTCCCTATATTTAGAGTTATAATAGCATTATATTAATGCCTTATATCTCTATTACCCTTATATATAAGTTTAAAAACTTATATTTAGTAAAGTATTTTATATTTTATTACTTTAAAAAACCTAGTTTAGTAAGTATATAGATTTAACTATATATATATAAAGTAGCTAAAGCTAACTTAAAAGTAATTAGTTTTTAAGTTAATTAGAAGTAGCTTATATACTATATTATTTATTTACTCTAAGCCCTTAAAAGAAAGTCCTTAAACTTAAGAACTTCTACTTTAGGGTAAAGATTATTAAGAGTTTTATTACTTCCTATATGCTTAGTTAAGTTAAACTAACCTTTTATAAATCCTAAGCTCTAGAGTAATAAGATTCTATCTAAGACTTGCTTTAGGGCAATTAAGTATTTTAGAATATTGCCTAAAAGCTTAATAATCTCTAAATAGTATAATAACTTAAGAGAGTTAAAAGCTACTTTAAACTTTTAACTTATTATAAAGTTAATAAGGCTTTAGATCTTATATAGCTACTATATACCTTAAGCTTTTTTAGTAAGCTTAAGTGCTTTATTTTATAAAATAGTATTACTTATAACCTATAACTTCTCTAGCTACTTAGGTATACTTAGACTATTAGTAATAAACTTATTAAGTATTTTAGAATAGGTTAGAGTAATAGTCTTATTGCCTATACTAGGAATACCAGCTTTTAAGTTCTCTATATTAAGGACTATAGTAAGGGGGATAATAGGAACAGGCTTAGCCAGGAAGCCATAATAATCTATAAGAAAATTAATTATAAATCTAATATATTTTATTTTTATTATCTTTATAAGATTAATTGCCTTAATTTTATACTAGCTTACTATATACTATTATAGGCCAGGAAGTAGGTAAGGAAAGTTATTATAGTAGTTAGAACTTAACTTATAATTATTATATAATAGCACTTACTTATCTCAGGCTTTAATATAATTAATACTAAATTTACTTCATGCAAATCGAGTAATAGTACTAGCTTCTACAGCCCCTTTAATAAGATTAATTTACGCTTAGTATATATCTATAAATAATATGCCGATAGTACTAATTATAACCTATACTTTATTCTTCCTTAAAACCTTAGTAATTACACTTATATTAGAATAATTAATAATAAGCAATATAATAATATAGTTTCTAATAATATAAGTTTTAGCCTATAAGTATTAGAGAAATAAATTATTAAAGTAGCCTTAAGCTAACTTACCTTTTTAAAAAGGAGAATTAACTAATACTTTCTATTATTAGTAATAGCCTTAATAATAATGCGGCTAAGGCTACTTAAGCTACTAGTAATAGTAAGTTTAATTATATTAAAAGAGAGTAGGTAAGGGTTAGATAAATTCCCTATAAGAATAAGAAAGAAAGTATGCCTTACCTGGTATTATATATTAAAGAAATTAGAGGTAATAATAAACTATATATTCCCTAATAGTGCTTTTACAGTGCTATTTATTTAAGGATAGAGGCTGCCCTACTTTATGCCAAGCTAAGCCAAGGCTTAGAATAGTAATTTATATAGGGATATATATTATAGGCTTTAGAAGCGGTATAAGAATATTTATTAAGAATAGGGGAAAATAGAGGTTTAGGTACATTATATTATAATAATAATTTTCCTTCTTAATTAGGAGTAATAATAGTTATAAATATTATATATTATATTTACTATTAATAAAGCTTGTTTAATTAACTAAGAATATTTATCTACTATAAGTACTACCTATTAAATATAATAAAGATATAAGGGGCAATTAGTAAACTAGGTTATTATAAAGAAAAACATTATCTATTACCTTAGGTTTAAAGTTAAGGATATTTATAATTATAGACTTAAATATAAATGCCTTATTAGCACCTAAGAACTAGGCTTTAATACTTAAAATAAAAAGCAGGTAAAGATATATATATATAGTTAAGGTATAACTAGTTTATTAGCCAAAACCCCCTTATATATACAAGAGACTAAGATCCTGATATAACATAGGCAGCAAAAACCTTTAAGAGCTCCTCTAAATAGGTGTTTTTTAATATAGCATTATCGCCTATATAATAGCCGAGGTTTTAAGCAGTAATATTAAACTTCCATAGCATACCAGCGATCAACTTAGCCTGCAGCTCGGGTGACCTACTGTATCTATTAAGGGCAAGGACCACAACCATCGTAAATAACTTTACGGTTGCCATGAACTCTAAATCACAGTTAGCGTCCTGCTGCCTCGACGATCGGCAGCCTGAAAATGAGTATAAGGACCAACTCTCGTCGCTCCTCTAGAAATCAAGCGCTCATTTGGCCTTAGCTGCCTATCCATGCATGAAATAATAATTCCTCCCCATCCTATTCTTCACTAGTTGAAGATACTGTATATAGGCATAGACCAAGAGGTTAGGAATTATTCTAGTAGACTGAGAGATCTCCGTTAAAAGGAAATCTGTCATATTAACTCTACTTAGCCAAAAGTACACGGACTGACCATTAGAGTATTACTGCTCCTTCTACCGATTGGCATTTTGAATTATTGTGCGACTAAGAGCTATCTTATACAATTTATCCATGCTTTCTCCTCCCTACTTGAACTATCCACTCAGTTTACTCCCAACGTTTACCGTTGCTAAAGCTTACTGCTTATGGCGTTTGACTCTTTCCAGCGTTTCAAGTGTCTCTGGGCAGCCTTGAGAGGACTTTCACCGTTGACGAAGCCGATGAAAGGTTTACCAACCTGGTAACCCATCATGTCGACAATGTGCTTGGGGATTTCAGGTAGTCTTTCGAAGTTGACAGCGAGAATCTGATTCTCTATTGGGCGGACCCAAGGCTGACAGTACTGAACTGTGAGAGCGCGACGTTCATGGTCCGATGTGTTCTGACCACCGCCATGCCACAATGTGCCTAGGAAGAAAACAATGCTTCCCCGTGGCATAACGACGGGGACGGCCTCAGCACGACTCGGTATGCGATCTGGTCCCCATTCATGGGATTTTGGCACAACAACAGTCGAACCGTTGAATTCTGTATATGCGTTGAGTGAAATCATAATAGCCTGGAAGCCACGTATTAGCTAAAAACTCACGTCCGGACTAAGGCTGGACACTCTTGAGGAGCTGAGAGGGTATAAAGGTATCAAGACTTACAGACCCAAAAGGCCGGTGGGGCCGGGGGACGGTAATATAGCCATCATCGTGATGCAAAGTCTGAGCCTCAGCGCCTGACTGGAGGGTGATGCTTTGGAATGTGCTCACCAGCCAACCAGGATCGAAGAAATAGTCGTTAAGAGCCACGATCTTTGGGTGAGCAACGAATTTATCAAAGACCCTTGACTTATTGAGTAAAGCGTAAATACGATTGGTACGGAAGCCTTCAAATTTGTTGCGACCGCCACTACTGGCCGGGCCGGCAGCATCGGATTCAGACAGTCGCTTCAATTCTTGACAAGCCTCCTCAACCTCAGCTTCAGTGAACATGTTTTCAAGAATGACAAATCCATTCTCAATGACAGAGTGGATGAGGTCTTCGTTATGAGGGTCAACCTTCTTGTTGAACAACTTGGCATATGTGCCGACATCACTATTGATGATGCTGTTGTTCCCTGGCTCTTCAGGACGGTACGACATGGTCCAGGTTGTCTCTATTGGTGCTTATTCTCGGCGATCAAATAGAGAAGTTTGATGTATGTTGATCGGTTACTGCAATGAACATTGAACCAAGGGGAAAAAGAAGCGAGCTCCCCAGAAACTTGGTCAGAAATGTCTTCATATAGAGCGGTTTTTTGAGTGTTTTGGTTAATAAGATAGCATCAGCAGATCTCCCAGTATGCAGGCAGGTGGGGTTGAGTGGAGCCTAGCTACAACTGCCGAGGCACCCCATAATAAAACCTGTGGGCCTGATCTTCTTATCTCTTTGACCAGCACAAGAGGGATGTAAAGCCAATCAAAATGAACAAAACAAAAGGTACTTCTGCACACACCTAAATCTGCAAGGAGGAAGATGCCCATCCACTATACTGTATAAACGTAGAAGAATGAAATAAGGTTTTGCTTACCTGTAAGCCCTAGACTTTTTAGCAAGTCCCTGATCATCAGCTTCTTATCCCTTTGAGCGGTACATACCAATTTGTATAATGGTAAAAGTCCCAGCAGTTTTGACTGTTACAAAGAGCTACCTCACAGACCAGACTCGGCAGCAGTACCAGGTCTGCCTAGTACCCTGCACGTACTAACCTTGTGACTAAGCAAAGTGGGGCGAGTGACCTGAAGGGCTGTACCGCTTAAAGGGATACTAGATTTATTAGCACCAGTAGAAATCATATATGATCTAATAGCAGCGCTTATTCTAATGGATTGGATTTATGGCGATTGGGCTTTGTGTGACAGCTGGTGCTTTATTCAGGCCTTATGTCCACGGCTTCTATCGATGCGGCCTCTGATCTGTCAAAGCCGCCCGGAAATCCGGGTAGTATTTGCATAACATTTACAGTTCTGCGAACTTGCGACTCGGAAGTGTCGGGATCGCAGAACACTTTGCCCCGGTCGGCTCTAAAGGTAGGGTCAACCGCCTTTATCTTCACACCGTAAGTGGAGAACAGGACTGACTAGCCCCATTTTACCCAAACGGCTTGTAGCTTGAATCTCTTATGGGGCAATCTTCTTTTTTAGTTGGTGAAAGATTCTATAAAATGCACACTGTAGCCCACATCATCCCGCAAGCGTATCCTGCAAGCGTATCCCGTCATCACTGTCATCTCACACCATGGTCGGCCCGCGAGATCGATTCGAGTGCCAGGAAAGAAACTGTTCCCGCTCGTATTTGCGGAAAGAGCATCTGGTTCGGCACCAGAAGGATCACACTGATTTCCGACCATTTCAGTCCCATTTGTGTACCGCCACATTCAACAGAAAGTACCAGTCAACCTACATAGACAGCGGTTATCTTACGACCAAGCTGTTAATCAATTGCTAGGGACCTTTGTAATCGGCATATAGCACTTTCCCACAAAGTACCCAAGTCAGAGCCTGACACCGCCGGTAGGCAGGAACGCCCTCTAGCTTCCTCCGATGATGCAATCAATTCAACTCGTACGAATGGCAATCAGGTATTCCAGGCTATGTTCACCACTAGTTGTGTGACCCAGAGCCTCGTTCAGAGGAATCCCTCGCAATTAAGACGAGACCTGAACATATAGTATGCATTGACCAAACCTTAGGTTCAGAGAACATGGAGCTGATTGAACTCTACTTTTGTCGAATTCATCCGCATTGGCCGTTGCTTGGCCACAGGATCTTTGTCAGCACACCTCAACCAGAACGTCTTGTACGATCAGTACTTGTCGCTGGCCTTTGGGTGAAACAGCATCCCAACACAAGAGAAATGGCGCAGCTCCAGTATGACGTCTTGTTGCAAGATCTTAGTAAAACACTAGTGAGTCTCGGTAGAAGTATTGTTGCCATTGAAGTATGCTAAGGTTATTCCAAGTTCAACTATCAGAAGCAAAGTCACGACTGTGCTCATGTTTCATCTGACCAGCTTCCTATGTTTCAAGCTCTCATCATACCATTGATCCTAGCAACCTACAGAGGTAGTGAGGCATTCGGAGCCCTTACAATGAACACCAAGTTTCTTTTTGGACTTTTCGATCGAGCAGGCTTGTTCTCGCAGAACAAGATTGACGAACAGTGTTCCTCCCCCGTTGTACGGGAACAATACCTATTTATTGCTTATTAGGAATTTAATATTAAGTTATTTTAGAGGGCTTAAAAGGTAAGAAAAGTATTTACCTTAATATTAAATTATAATGTAGTTTATAATTAAGAATTAATTAATTAAAGGAAAAGTAAGATATAGGTAGGAAAAGTGTAAGGCTTGCTTATCGGCGACGCTTGCTTATTATATATATTAGAGTTGATTTGGTTATTAGTTAGTAGGGTCCAAAATAGAGTATCACCGCGATAACAATTGCACGCCCCATTATATAAAATACACAACGTAACAATGGCATAGACACTTCAAGTAAGTGTGCTCTACCTACCCCTCTAAAGTTTATCAATAATTCTAACCATTTTAGGTTCAATTCTTTCTCCAAATTATCATTAATCGTTCCTCCATCTTTCTCACTGATCCGATAACGGGATACTACTAGTCCAGAAACGGAAGTGTAGCGCTCACAGTGCTCCGCCAATGAGGGCCGTCGAGGCTTCTACTTTTGACCACGAACTGCAACAGCAGCATAGACATAATGGCCGAAATGAATGTATTGACATATTAGTGATACAAACTTATATTCAATAAACCCACAGAAGATTGGCAATTCAGGTAGTGGTGCTGAAAACCTAAGTCGCAATTGTGTACTAGATTTCGGCAGGCCCCCTTTGACAATACACGAGTCCAGGTGAGACTTTTAAAGTTGGGACAGGTAAACAAGTGCACAGTAGCTTGACTCTCGGGGGCATTGTTAGTGTTGGCGTTGGCGATGCAGGCATGGAAAGGTTACAGAATGACTGTAAGACACGATCTTGAGGTATTTTTGGGCTGCTGTTATAGGGATAAATGCAAACAAAGGAATTTCTCTAAAGAAAAGATATTATGGAATAGGCGCGGGTGGTATATCGCATTGCATACTACGGATGCTATGTTGGCAATATGTGATGAACTTCTTGGTTAATGGTTGGCAGGCAAAGTTATAAGAATGAGCGCGCTGAGTTCACTGTTGCTCATGCGTGCTTCCTAAGTTATATGGTATTTCTTAGATTGTAATGACTGCCGATGAGGCTAATAAACACAGGGTCTTAACATCTAGACATTAGAATAATAGCCTCGCATGTAGTCTCAAATTATTCTTGTATTGCGCTTCTTGGAATAGTAGTTAGTTATTATTTAATTCCTAGTACATTGTGCATAATACTAGGAAACTTACGTCGACCGTGGCTCTTGCCCACTGTGAATGAATTCAGTTATATTGGCAGTGGCATGTACATTTACCACCCGAGCACTGACGACACTTAGCAAATATTCAAACCCAACTGCTAATTTCAAGCATGTATCTCTGGTACTCACCCTAGATCTACCACAATTCAAAAACCCATTACACCCAGCGTCCTTACAGCACTTCGAGACGCAACTACCTGCAAAATGGTGAGTAAATTGGTCTACAACTTTGAGGAGAGAGGGTAAAGAGAATGTACTGTATGTGCATGCTCGAGCCTCGAGTGAATTGGGATCGGCTTCAGCAGCCGGAAGGGCAAGCGAGAGGCCCAGAAAGAGAGGGAGAAGCTTAAATAGATGCATATTGGCAGGTGAAGATGTGTTAATGTTATATAGTATAGAAAACTCCTAGAGCTGACGATGGAAGCATTGAAAAATAATTTCTGCTTAGGCGTATTTATACCTAAAATATAAGACAACGGACAAACAAATATATTGCACATTAGCCAGTCGGATCATCAGAGTTCGAGTGCTCACATGCCACCACTGTCGGTGTAACTCTCGGCCAAATACCTAAGGAGAGTGTGACACCCATAGGGTCCTTCAGAATAGCGGCGGCTCAAATTAAACAGGCTAATGTCAGGCGGTATGATTCCAGTTGAGATTTACTGTCAAAGTATGAAGCTATGTACAATCTCTATCGATTACTCTTCTTTGCCCCTCTTAATAAAAAATGTACCATTTCAATAGAGGCCTTACACCGTTATAACTAACCGTCGTAATAAGGTCTCAGGAAAAGGCTCACTATATACTGCTAGTCCTGTTAAAGAATTTAATACGACGCTGCGATGCATAACGCGGGGAAGGGCACATCGAATCGATTCTTAATGCAGATCGTCTTCCCGTATATGCAGGGAGAGTAATATGCGGAGTAATAAAAATGCCGTTAGGTATAAACTCTCTTATATGGTCGGAATAGTATTAAGACTTGTCGGGTAATTAGAGGTCCGATCTTACTGTTGTTGCTTTAACAGCTTTACTTTATTAGACTCCCGTAAGCGCGGCTTAATTTGTAATATTAAATATTGAAAGACTATATCTATACTAATTAAGATAGGAAGAACTATCCAGATCTAGGATAGTACTATATCTAGATGCCTAAAAGACATATAATTTACCCGTACCCCGCTCTCGTGCCCTGCTAGCAAGTAGCAACACATATATAAAATATCTATAGTATCCTATACTTGCTTCAGTGGCCTCATTGTTTAATATTAATTTGAATTAAGTAAAACACTACACCAAATCAGGAGAAACCATTTCACGTCTCGTATACACCTAACAGTATGCGCTTCTTCGCTGTAGCAACTCTGCTCGTGGCCCTAGCCGCTGCGGCGCCGACTGATGAAGTTGAAAGCCTCGTATGCCTGACCTCCCTCATTCTTCCCCTCTTCTCGATCCAAGGCATATTACACATATAAAATTTAGCTAACATATGTGGTTTGCAGGAGAAGCGGGCTTGTACCAAGCGTAAGTCGGATCTTTCTCTGTTCAGTTAATGGCGAGGAATTAACGCAATTACAATAAAAGGAGATTGCATATCGCAGTGCTGCAAGCAATATGGCAACTGTAACTTTTTTACTTGCTCGGAATCCTACTGCGGTGGGCTCACCCCTGTCTGTAAGTGTGTATGCAGGAGGGTGTGAGAGATTGGGTGCTAGACGGCCAGGTAGAGATTAGAGGTGGAGGGAGAACATGTTGCATACTCTTTCGACGGCAGTAGTTCATTATCTATTATCCCGCATAAAGAAAGAAGCGACATCTCTAAATCTTGTGACCGTTGAGGACGGGGAAGAATTAAATGTCTTTGTATAATTATGTTGCTCTCCATCTCTGTGAAAATCTGGGGGTCTGTGGCCTCAGCGGCGTCGTCCCTCTGACGTCCTTCTTGGCCATGCAAATTCCAAAATGCTGCCAGTGAAGGTTTCGCAATCTGTCTTTAACGTTGCGTGTTGTTGAGTCGATTTGTAGCCACTGCAAACCGCACAGCCGCCCGGACTGTACCTACAGCTATAGCAGCCAATCTCTTTAAGTGGCACAAGCCAATAGAGGGGATATGAAAAGGGTGTACAGCCGATGAAAATAACTTAAACTGAAGGTACTTTGATGGTGTGAGCCAATAATAAGAAAGACAGGACAAGACGCCAAACTTAGATATCTTTAACTGCAACCTAATTTCCAACAGCAAATCAGGTCAAATTAAGATAGGGTTTTCATTATAAAAGATAGAATTAAATAATTAATCCAATGATAGTAAAAGTAGGCTAAAAGGATATATATTTCTTGCTAAAAAAAATGATTATTAAGCTAAGATACTATAGAATTTCATCCCCTTTTACTAGCCTTACGTAGCAGCCATGTAACAATTAATCACGGCTAGACCTCTTATCCCTGCGTGCTTGCCAATGCCGTTATGGTACTTCTTTATATTGACTTACGGCGTGTTATGTGTCACGGGTAAGTGCGAGCAAGCGAAGCCTTTCGAGTTACGCGCAAGAGAATCTGCTGCCTGGCTCCACAGCTTGGAGCCCTGTCCCAGCCGCGTTAGGTTCGCGCTCTTCTCGAGCTAGCCTGGCGTCTGATTAGAATTGATTCTTTTGAGCTCGTTATTCAGCCTACGTACGCAAAGTTGAACGATGGGGCCATGGACGTTGAACCTCCATGTGAAGGTCTGGGGGGTCAGTCGTATGTCTGCCGAGTGTGGATTTTGGTCTGGGACCTAGACCCTTAGACTGCTGTCTGAACACAAATGGCGTTCTCAGACTATAGGACGACAACTTGGAGATATATTTCTAATCACGGCAGAAATAATATCACACAGAACCTATTAATAGGCGAAATCCAGTGACTATGCTTTGACTTGCATGAATGTGCATCTCAAGCGGGACCAGCGTGTTTATTAACATCTCAGCATTTTTGCCTGGGAGCTACTCGAGCTGACCTACCGTATATGAATCCGATAGTGGCTACCACGCAACTCGCCAGGGCTAGCTACGAGTAGGAAAGTGCTTGCGAGGCCCTCTGTTGGTGCGAGTGGACATTGCAAGTGTTGTGGATGAGGTTGGATGCGATAGCAATTGTAATGGTCTAGCTTAGCATGTCCTGTGATCCCTTAGGAGAGTTTTCAGGACCGAAGGCCCCCTGGATGAAAAATATACATATATACATATATACATTAGGTTACATGTTAGCTTTTCTCCATCAGGGTAAATAAGGTTTCCTCGTGCTCGAAGCCCCTGTCTTCGCCGCGGGACACCGAACATCCCATACCGCTTCCCAGATGGTTGGTGGTCTTAATGACAAACTCTGTGCTTCTGGCTTATCTCCAAGTAATCTGTATTCTCCCACGGATCCGCCCGACCTTTCCCCTGTAGGAACCTTATCGCAAACGTAAAATGACTTACTTAGCTTAGCTAGTAATACAGAAATAGCGGAATAATAGCTCCGTGAACCCCCAGAGCGTGCACGGGCCAGGATATATGCATTGTGTTCCAATATTCGTTTGCAGCTTTTATTAAAGTAGGGCTCGGTGTTGTATTGTGCCGATTCCAGTGGGGGGCTGACAACCAATGTCGAACTAGAGGTGATCTGAAACCTCAGACCCTCCTCTCTCCTCCCCTAAATATCGTTCCTAGATGCTTAAGTTTGACTGCAAGCTTAAGATAAGCTAAAATCCCCTTTTAATATAATAATACCTAAAATAAATTTAGCCTAGTATTAAGGCAAAATTAGGGCATAGGGCTAGGTATATAAGCCACTAAGACTATAATAGATAAGAGCGCTTTAAGTATATTTTTTAATAAATTCTAATATTAATATTAAATATAACCTATTTATAATAGACCTTAAAAAGAAATTAGGTATAATAATTATAAAAACTTTTAAAAAGGCTAGGTATAAGGTATTATTATATACTTAAGGGGATCTTATACTAATTAAGGTAATTTTAGTAAATAGGCTATTATTTTAAATTTCTATAAATCTCTTTATAATATTTAAATAACTTTAACTCCTAGAATAACTATAAGTATTATAGATAGATATTATTTATATTAATTAAAATAACTTAATTAAAAAAGTAAGCTAAATAGGGATAATATTTAGTATTTATCTTAAGGCATATACGGTTATTATCTAGCTAAGGTAAGTAATTAATAATAATAAATATCTCTTTAGCCTATTTAAGACTTATAATAAGGAGGGTATAAGTAGTATTTATAAAGAGGTTAAGGACCTAAGAGTATATAAAGTAGCTACTAAGCTTATTAAGACTAAGCTATAGTTTTAATAAACTTAGACTTAATAAGAGGTATATATAGCTTATAAAGTCTATATAATATATAAAAGCTAGGAATGTACTTTTAAAAACTTTTAGCTAATTATAAATTACCTGCTTCTAGATGTAAATAAGATATAAGATATAAAATATATTTAAACCCTATTACAACCCTTAGGAATAAGCCTTAAGTATAAGGAGATATAATAGTTATAGTTCCTAAAGGATAAACTAGTCTGTGCTAGGTTTATATTAGAAAATAATATATATCTAATATTATATATATTTAGTTTATTAACATAATTTAGTATATTTATATTCTATTTTATTACATCCTGCCTTTTAGAGATTTTACTATTTTAATTATACTTTTAAAATATCCCTACTTATATATAAGATCCTAGTATCTGTTTAATATACCCCCCTAGACTGGCCTTTATAGCGTAGTCTATGCAGTTTGTATTCCTATTATTAGGTTAGCTATCCTTTTAATCCCTTATATAGCTCTTTCTCTATTAAGCTATTCCTTTATTTTAATAAAGTCCTTTATAATAAGCTCCTTAAACCTTCTCTTTTAAATTATATTATTAATATCTATTAAGCTAATTTATATAATAAATTTCTAGAACTACTAAGTAAGTAATACCTTAATAAGGCTATTTATAATTATCTTAGTAATAAAAGTATACTAGATTAAACTCTAGTTAATAAGTACTTCTTAGTACAGTTAGTAGTTATAGATATTAATATATTAAATTTTAATCTATAAGAGAGCTATATTATTATTAATTAGGTAAATAGTCTATATATTATTATATTAAATAATAATACTTCTGTTATTAAAGGTTATATTAAGCTTAGTAATTAATTTAGAAATAAATATAAATTCCTTTATAGCTTATGTAAGTGCTTGTAACTCTACCTCTATTATAGAGGTAGTTATAATATCCTGCTTATTAATATATTATTTAATAATCCCTCTAAATACCTTTATTATATAGGCTTGCAAGCTCTTTTAATTAATTATATAATTAGTAAAAGAAGTATTATTATATATATTAAAAGTATCTATTTTACTAAGTTATAGTATAAGTGCCTTAGTATTTTATAAATACTAGAATATGTAGTCTAAGGCCTTATAATAATTATTACTTAGGTTTATATTAAATTAATAAAGTTAAGAAATAGTAAACATAATATTAAGTTAAGTAATTACTATTAGGTAAAGTATTAATCTAGTCTTATATTAATACTGCTATATTACTACTCTTAATATATGCTTTTTATTTAAAAGAAGCTTTTTTATAATTATTAAAGTAAGAAAAGGCTTTCCCTTTTAAATCCTAAAATAACTAGTAATCTTATTTATAAATAATAATTATAATAACTAAATTAGATATTAGTTTTAATTATAAATACTCTAAATTTTAAGAAATTACTATAATATATTTCTTTTAGAAAGTTAGTATTTTTCTTAAAGCTTACCTATTATTTATTTAACTAATTTTTAATTAGTCTTCTTATAGGTAATAATAAAGTGATTTATATAGAGAAATATTAATATTCTTTCTTTTAATAAATAATATAGCTTATAAAGTATAGATTTAAACCTAATATTTATAAAGGTAATAATTAATTCCTTTTACTAAAGTAATAGTAATTAGTATAAGTTATATAGTACTTTTTAAAATTTAAGAATTAGGCTAGGCTTTTAGTAGCCTCTAGGTATCTATATGTAGATATCCTACTTTAATTTAATATTAATAGCTATTATTATTTTATTTTCTTAGCTAAGTACCTTACTTACTTTAAATTAAAGGTTATTATTTACATAAAGAATAACTAACTAATTAGCCTTATTAACCTTAACTAGGTATAGCCACTCTTTAAGGATCTTTGCCCCTAGTATATCTATTCCTAGAGCTGCTTCTTAGTCTATATATAGTTCCCTGTTATCTCTATAGATTACCTTAATAATATCAGCATTACCAGGCCCTCTTATTACTGCTATATATCTCTATCTCTTATCCTTCTTTCTTATCCTCGCAGCAGCTTTAATTACCTATTAACCCTCTCTAATCTGCGCCTTATTACTATCGTCATGGCCAACTCCGGAGATATCTATTATATAAAACATGTCCTTTCCAGGGGATAAAGCGGCAGAGCAGGTAATAACACCGGCTCGGGATATCCAGCACCGCCATTCTGCCCCTCCATTAGTGACATACGAGCTATATCTGCAAATAACTGCCTAGGGTTCGTCAGGGCAGAGCCGGCTACGATAGTATCGTTAGTCTGACCGACCAAATTCTCATTGTCCTGACCACCACCCAAAGGCTCCAATGACTCGTTGATCAAGTCTTCTTGCCTTTGATTGAATAAGGCATCCTCGGCTTCTTGAGAGCCAGTGTCAGAGGTATGGGCGACGGCCTAACCAGATGTGGCTTAAAAGATTCCAGCAGTGCCTCCTGCTGCCAGAGAGGACATGCTTTCGATCTCCTTGAACGGCCAATCGCATGGCACCTCGAGCATGTCGGCGCCCTGGTCTCGAATCGTTCAAATGCACTTGGTTCGCGTTGGGTGCTTGACTGCGCAAGTGTTGGCCTGTTCTGAATGCCTGACTCAACTCTACGTGGCTCGAGAATTGGTCGTGGCTGTGCTCCGTTACGGATGAGATGCCACTGTTTATGGAAGTTATCTATGTGAAGGCCTTTATGCTGGTCTTGCAATGACTTGATCTTGTGAACACAAGGCAGACCAAATGGTCGAGTGAAGGTCCCTGTACAGACCGAGGAAACAGGCAGATCGATATTCTCCATTAGCCTCCGCCGTTCTTCGACCTTCTTCATTGCTTCATGGAAAACCCCGCCGCGCAAAACACTAAACAGGCTACTGTCTAAGTGCTCCGTCGGCTTCCGGGTATGCTGCCTGACTTGTGTTGACTGCAGTTCTGATAATTGATTCTCAACTGCGTGCTTGATAGTTCCCCGGGCGTCAAGGAGATCAGACTTGTTTGTATTCAGATATGACTTCAATAATGCATGGATGCCTTCAACGCGCGAGGTGGCCATATTACCGAAATGCATATGCTGGTCTACCCAGGCTCTGACAAGCTTTTCTTTGTATGGCTCAAGCCAGGTCTTCTTAATGTATGTAACTTCTTGAATGTGATTTGGAAGATACTTCTTCTCAAATTCTGCCACACGTTCCTCAAAAACGGCTTCAGGGGGTGATTGCGTGATAGAATGTCAAGAATTATCGAAGTCTGCCAGCCATCAGGTTTATATCCTTTGTTTTGCTGTTGCCTTTGCCGCAATGCCAGCGGCAAGATGTTCCTGCAACGTAAGGATTGGAAGGCAGTGGGCTAGAATCGCTTTGTTTGCATGCAAAAGGCAAAGCAATAATCATGCTAATGGAAAGACGACTGTGACTGCGTTTATACAGGCAAGGCAACGATCCGTTAAGACCACACATGGGAGCTTGGCGTTGGTGACTTCATAAAGAGATTGAAGTCGCTCCAAGGCCCAGATGTAATCTTCCTCTTGCCCGCCACTGAGAAATGCAGATGCGATACAAAAGGACCGCTAACAAACATCAACCCCAACCATATCAAGAAGTGGCAACTGATATTTATTAGTTTTGTATGTGAAATCAAGTATCAAGAGGTCAGAAAAAGCCTAAAGATATTGAATAGAACCAGGATGGGCAACTAGGATTGCCGTGACTCGCTGATTCTCATCGATTCGCATTGGGCTCCAAAACCCTTCACGATGCAATTGGTTGATCAGAGCATGGATGGAGCTTTGACCCTCATGCATATCATCCTTCAGCTCGGCAATACGATGTAGATGTCCTTTCTAGTTGCTAACGAATCTGGATCCTGCTCCCGTAAAAATGTTTGGACACCTCTAGGGGAGATACCAGCAGACACAAGTTCTGATAGGGTTGCTTTGCCGGAGGCATCCAATTGGCGATGTACTAGATGGCCTGATGGTGAGTTGGAGGATGATTATGCTTCAAGAATTGTCCATCTGTTCAGTGGTGTCAAGAGCATGTGGTTTTATCGAGTGATTCCTTGGCTAAGATTGAAAACAAGCAGCGAGTGGCTCGAGATGTTATCTGGCTCTTCGTTCCCTTGTTAACAGTAGCCTTGGGCTTCCAAGATTTATCGCATGCATAAGTAACGATTTTACGGCCGCCAGTCTTTGTGGTTGACTTTCGGGCAATAAACGCGTAACCTCGCGTGACAGCCCAGGCGTTGATTGCTGTAACTAACTAATCTCGAGATTGGTATTCAGCTTCTGGAGGGAGACAATCGTGGGGAAAAGAAACAGCTTCAATGAAATTTGAAGGAGTAGAAGCCATAGAAAGCGACTGCGAGGTACTCATTATGCCTAATCGCGTCAAGAAAGAAGGGAATACTTGATGGAATGCTACTTAAAAAGAAATGCAAGCACGATAGGCCACCTTGAACGCGCTGAACATGTTGACAGCTCTGGCCAATGGATGATGTCTTGATCCACAAAAACGCTATCGCAGCGCCCGGCGCCGTTCCAGTGGAAGCCGATGATGGGAGTTGCTCATTAATGGGTAGTATCAGCGAAGACTCTGTTTGGTCAGATCCACTCCCTAGGCATTCACTCAGGTTCCGGGTAGGCTACAAAGAGGCATCCATCAGCGGAGCAAATTAGATCCCCAATCTACTATCCTATATCAAATATATGTTATTCAAATCCGGTATTTGCATTTGTTTCATTTGAAATGAGATTTTGATATATTTGACTGATCTGTTTGACAGTTTGTTTGATTGGATTTGATTTATAGGCAACGCTGCCAGCAACCGCTGCAGCCACTAACAGATCAGGCCACGTGAGTCACACGGTCTCAACATGTGCAACCCAGCCAAGCCGTCGCCTCAGCTCGTCACTCGAGTCTCCTTCTCAACGTCCACACCGTGA
Organism: Fusarium cf. hostae; assembly: GCA_011035825.1. Classification (NCBI taxonomy): domain Eukaryota; kingdom Fungi; phylum Ascomycota; class Sordariomycetes; order Hypocreales; family Nectriaceae; genus Fusarium; species Fusarium cf. hostae. Next base: position 17,935 of record WEXE01000003.1, read on the forward strand.
CAAGCGAAGAACCAGATATACGCGCCGTAAGCCCCCATTCTCTCCCTCCATCTGGATCACAGGCTTACCCACATGGCCCCGGTTGGCCATCTCCCTCTGTCGATCATCGTCCAAATTCCTCACCTCCCTTTTCTTATACGTATTCTTGACCGCCAAGAGATAAGAATCATCATTCAAAATAACGGCTTGGAAGACCACTTGTCAAAGGTAGCGTTATGAGCAGCCAGGAGCTCAGATGGGGTGCTGTCTGGTACTGCTGCTGAAGTCGTCGCGCTCGACAACAGCAACCTTGAGGCCGCGAGTGGCAGCATGGAGAGCGACGTAGGCACCAGTGGCACTGTCTCCAATAATAAGCACATCATACTCCTGAATACCGGGGCTGCCTCGAAGCTTGTTTAATTGTTCGTCGCGCGACCTGGTGCGAGGGAAACGTGGTAGCATGAAGGTGCCATCTGTGCCGAAGGTAGGAGGGGGGACGGCGGGAGAAGAGTGACCTACAAGCCCAGTCTAACCACGTGGTCCGCCTCAGCGACTCTCCACTGTTTCAGAAAACAGTACATCAACGAACGAAGCAACATGACTTGACGCGCCTCTGCGAGCTTCAATGTCCTTAGACAATTGGGCCCCAACCTGCACGTTGGTTCCAAAATGGCCCATGGTCTGCAACTCGATGCCAACTCCCGGCCACGACTTCGAGTTTGTCTTCTCCAGGGCGATCGTATCCGAAGTTACGGTACCGTTGCTCTGCGCCCTTACTGTCTCCTTCCCTTCCTCTACATCAATGGTGATTTCTTGGAACACCATGATGCCACCATATGACGGCGTTGCTTGTGGTAGCTCGTCCCGCGTCGGGTACGCCCCTGAATCATCTGTCGAATCAAGCGACCTCGTCCGGTTGACGCTTCCAGGCGGGCAGAGATTGATGGTTGAGCTTGACCTTGATCTTGCTGAGTCAGGTGATGGAAGCCGCCTGCCACTGAGTGCGGCGGACACGGATTTTGCTTTTCGTCGCGCCTCTACCAAGGTATCGGATCGTCCGAATGGCCACATTTTGGATGAAAGCCCAATGGTGCTGTCCTGGTATCCTTCGCGACGATCTATCGTTTTAAGAATATGTCCGAATTCCACATGAACGCCTTGCGTGAAATCTTGGTTGAACTGTGGCAACCCCTGTCGCATCTTGAAGAAGCTAAGAGGAACAAACTCGCAGTTGGGGCTGCTCAGCACCGAATGGATGGGGATCACCAGCCGCATCGCGATCATGGTTGCTTCTGACCGCCCTCCATCGCGTCGGCAAGGCACACGGACTGTACTCGATGTGAGAATGGCGTCTTCGAAAAGGGGTTCTTGCGTCCACTCTCGCAGAGCCTTCATAGTATCTGAGAGCTGTCCCGCAAACTCAGCCTCCCGAGTGGTTCGCTGGGATGCATTGTCGTCTTTGAAGCTCCGGAGGATCCTGGAGACCGACATATTGGTAAACTGCATAAGGAAATGGACCTGCCAATCCTCGAGCGTCTTGAATGGCAGAGCCATAGATGGGAGCAGATTTCGGGCACCCTTTTGTGCGAGGACCTCGAACCCCGAACTGACTCGGGCTCGAATTGCAAAGAAGCCTAGATGCACGCCAGAGAGCAGATAGTTCTGCTCGCTTGTGTAGGTTGACATATCCCGTAGTTTCGTCTCGAACTCGTGGCTCTTGATATGCATGCTCGACCTGATGATTTCGCTGACCTGATGCAGCTCGGCAAATCGATAGCCGGCTGACACAAATCGTTCGGCGTCACGNTTGATATGCATGCTCGACCTGATGATTTCGCTGACCTGATGCAGCTCGGCAAATCGATAGCCGGCTGACACAAATCGTTCGGCGTCACGGTCCGAATCGGCACGGCTGATCAAGAACATCAGCGATCCACGCCCGTAGTCCTGCTGTCGGATGTTGATTCCCTTCTCCGCCATGTTAAGGCTGTCATGTTTATCGTCACCGGTCTCGATAGCCTCCGGGGCAAATCCCCCCCGGCCAGGTTTTTGCTGTTGAGCCCGCGGCCGTCTGCGGTTCGCACCTGTTGGCAAAATCTCGTCCCACAACACTCCAATTGACGTGAGGTCATTTCTAAGCCGGTCAGCAAGCGCCGCCGCAGCGAGACAAAAGAGTTCCCGGAAGATCATGTCGTAACTTTCAATCATCTCGCCGTGGTCAGTTACGAGCTGAATGCCACGTCGTCCGTCTTTATGCGTACGTGAGTGCGGCAGCTGCGATACGTGCTGTCTCATGCCTCCGACTAGACTCGAGATCATGCCCCAGTTCCTGGATGCTAGAAACATCCAGTGGAAAAGCTGGTGGCCAATATTGAAACCTTCCTTGGTATTCTGCCTCGGTCAGTCTGCAGTCATCGGAGCTTCAGGTAGTGGACACTCACCTTTTCCAAGAAGGAGTCAGTCANATGGCTGAGATGGCAATGATGAAACAAGCACTGAGTGACTGTTGCAGGTTAGCGACGCGCGGGGTTTACATACATGCTGACAGGACTCCATGATCTCACCAAGCAGATGACCACAACTACAGTGGCACTTCTCGACGGCTCATTGCCCTCAGGCTTAATCTTGACAAGTCGATAATGAGTTCCTACAGCAGCACACCAATGCATCCCAGACACAGCGCCGGCGAGCACTACGGCCGAAATGACTCGCTTCCACCATGAATTAGCCCACATAGCTCTAAAGACGAAGAACATCGCCAGGGCCACATTGCTGGCAACAATGGCGATAATTGCGGAACTGACGACATATGCTGGTCGATAGACGCATGTATAGTTATCAATGGAAGCATTACCAAGATAATGCATTCCGCAGACGGCAGTGCCGCAGAGAACTCCTCC
>WEXE01000304.1:0-18861 GCA_011035825.1 Fusarium cf. hostae
AATTGGTTGGCCAGGTCTTGGGCGGGTCTTGCCCTGGAAGGGGTCTTTGGAGCCTATAGGGTGCTTTTCTAGCAAAATAGCCCTATTTTCAGCAGTATTAGGGGCTACTAGGGTAGGGTCTATAAGGGCCCTAGCAGCCCGGCCAAGGTAGCCTCTTTCTAGTAGCTTAGCTGCCTTTTAGGCTGGGCTAAGAGCTCTAGAAGGTCTAGCTACCTTAGGGTGATTTTGGGGCTGCTGTAAGGATGGCAGGCTTTCTAGGGTAGGGAGGTTAGAGGGATAGGACCTTAATAAGGTACCTAGGCCTCCTTTTTAAAGCCCTAGCCCTAGGAGCCTAGGGAGAAGAAGGAAGTATAATAAGGCCCTTTCTGTAGGCCTTTTTAAGAAGGCTTCAGCAGCCCTATAAGCTGTAGCTGTAAAAATAACAGCCTGCCTAGCATGTAGCCTCTTTTCAAGAATAGGGATCTTTAAGAAGGCTAATAGCTTCTTTATAAAGGCCTTTTCTAAGATAGGGGCTATTGCTTAGTTATGTAGCTGCTCTAGGGTAGGCTCTTGTTGGGTATTAAGCCTAGGGGGGCTATTAGGAAGTAAAATAGACCTATTTTCCCTATTAGAAGCCTAAAAAGAGGCCTCTAAGGGGGACCTTTCCTTGCCCTTATAGCTAGAAGAAGACCTATAGCTAGCCTCTAGGCCTGACCTAGCCCTAGGATAGTTATCTAGGGGAGGCTGGGTCTTAGAGGGGTCTAGGGTAGGGTCTTCTTCTAGGTCTTGGGCTTCTGGGTCCTCTTGGGGGTCTTGGGTAGGGTCCTCTTCTAGGTCCTCCTCTAGGTCCTCTTGGGGGTCTAGGTCCTCTTGGGGGTCTAGGTCCTCTTGAGGGTCTAGGGCAGGATCCTCTTCCAAGTCCTCTTCTAGGTCTTCTTGAGGGTCTTGGGTAGGCTGTAGCTGCCTTTGCCTTTGAGAAGGTCTTTGCCAGTCTGGAGAAGGGGTTCTAGCTGGCCTTTTCCTTCTTANTTGCCTTTGAGAAGGTCTTTGCCAGTCTGGAGAAGGGGTTCTAGCTGGCCTTTTCCTTCTTATATCTCTATAACTAGCTAGGTCTTGGCCTTCTGATTGGCTAGCTATAGAGGTACTAGAGGCCCTAGTAGCTATATAGGTCCTTGGCCTAGGTAAGGTAGAGATTTTAGCTCTTCCTTCTATGCCGTAGATCTTAGCACTATAGGTCCTTATGCCATGCAAGCCACGGCAAGCTGTGGCGCAGTGAGGGCAGCTAACTAAGCCAAGTGGCTGAAGCTGCTGATTTGTATAGGTCTCGGCAGGGTGTTTTTTATGTATATGCTCTAACAGGTCACTATACCCCCCTTTACAGGTAGGGCAGACCTGTAAGAGCATTATGTAAAGCAGGTTAAGCTAGAAATAGCTAAAAAGGAGGTTTAGGGTAGGTAGGAATAGCTATAGGTAAGAGATAAGATAAGATAAGAGATAAAAAATAAGTAAAAGGATAAGAGATAAGCTAGATAAATAGCTATAAAAAGGGAAAAGCTAAGTATAATAAGAAACCTAATTAAATAGCTATAAAGAGGAGAGTTAGAAAATTAAAAAAAGGAAAAAGAAAATATATATAGTTATAAAATAAATATCTAGAAAATTCTATATTAGCCTATTCCTAGCCCTATCCCTGGCCCTATCCTTTACCTTATTTTTTCTAGAAGTTTCTTAACTTATCCTTAGCCCAAAGCCTGACCCAAAGCCTGACCTAGACCCTAACCTCTATAAAGAGGTCTCTATATCTCTATAATAGCCCAAAGGGCTATTATTTATTAAATTAAAATTAAACCTATTTTTTTACAAGCTTCTTAACCTATCCCTGGCCCTAACCTTAACCTAAAGCCTGACCCAAAGCCTGACCCAAAGCCTGACCTAAAGCCTGACCTAAAGCCTGACCTAAAGCCTGACCCAAAGCCTGACCCAAAGCCTGACCCAAAGCCTGACCTAGACCCTAACCTCTATAAAGAGGTCTCTGTATCTCTATAATAGCCCAAAGGGCTATTATTTATTAAATTAAAATTAAACCTATTTTTTTACAAGCTTCTTAACCTATTCCTGGCCTTAACCTTAACTTAAAGCCTAATTTAAAGCCTTTATAATAACTTAAAAGGCTATTATATATTATATATATAACTTATAAAGCTTATAAAAATAAAAATAAAAAGTCCTTTATAAAAGGTTAAGGTAAGACATTGGGTTAGATATTGGGTTAGATGTTGGGTTAGGGTGTACCTAACTAATAAGCTATTAGTAATTTAGGCCAAACTGCTAACCTCTAAAAATAGCATAGGTTAATAGTAATGCAGGGAAACCCTATCTAGTAAAGATAGGATAGATAATAGGGAGGCTAAACTACTAATCCTAAACTACTAACCTTATAAGTAGCTAATTATAGACTTAGAGTTAACCCTAAGTCTTTACTTTAATTTAAGGTAAACTAGAATAAGAAATAAGAAAATAAAAAAAGTAAAGTAAGAAGAGAAAGATAGATAGATAATATAAGATAGAAAAGGAAAAAAAAAGGCTAGGATAGTCTATCTATCTATTTATATTACCTCTTTCTTTTTCTCTTTATCCTATCTTAATTTAAAAAGGCTATAACTAACTAGCTTAATTTATTTAACTATATATATAACCTAACTAATTAACTATAGCTATAATAGCCTAATAATACCTGCTAGACTTACTACCTAGTAATACTAATAGTAATACCTAGGCAATAAGGAGAAAAATAGGCAGGCTAAAAAGAAAAAAGGATAAAGGAAGGTAGCTTCTTTATAATAAAGAATATTAATTACTAATTTATGCCTTCTATAGCTATATAGTCTGTTTCTATAACTTAAAAGGCTATTTAAAGGATTATTACCTAGATTTTAGCTATTAAGTCTATAGCAATCTTATTTACTATTATAAGGGCCTGCTATTAATATTATTAAAAGAGGGGCTAAGAGAGGATTAACTGGCCAGGTATAGCTTATCTAACCTGGCTAAGCCTATTAAGGGTCTCCCTATCTACTATAGTTTTATATATACCTAGCCAGGCTGCAGGTACCTTATACTAAGCTAGAAGTGCCTATATATGCATTTTAATAATAAGCATAATACTAAGGCAGCTAAGAGGAAGACCTAGGCAGACCTCTAGGCTGCTATATATTTATAAATCTTCTTTACCAGTCTAAAGAAGGCAATCCGTTACTTCTATATTTATAAAGTAAGAAGAGAGGAAAGAGAGAGGGAGGAAGGGAGGGGAAGTAAAGGAAAAAGGAAAAGAAAAAGAGAAGTAATAACAGTTACCTAGCCAGAAAACCAGATAATAATTACCTATATTACTAAAGGATAGTTACTATAGTAGGAGAAATAAGAAAAGATATAGAAGGTTATAGATAAAGGTATCTTAAGGTATAAGATAATTAACTAGCTAAAGCAGATTAGCTAATTAGCTTACTTTATTAATAAGAACCTAATAAATATTTAGGCCTATAGTAAGATACCTAGCTAAGGTAATAAGGGCAATAATAAGGTGCTGTAATATATAAATAAAGCTTTAAATTAACTTTTCTTTAACTGCTATATTAGCAGACTAAAGAGCATGCCCTTAATAACCTAATTACTACTAGCTAGCCTATACCTTTATAATACTTATAGCTAACTATTTAGGCTGCTATAAGAGAAGACTAATATAGACTAATACCTAGGCTATATAAAACGCTTTCTATATTACTATCTTAATATATTATTACTAAAAGAAGAGGTCTTCCTAGCTAATTATAGCTTTTACTTTATATTAAAGTAAAGGGCTAACCTTAAAAAGCTCTAGGCCTATCTATAAAGGGAGGAAGATAAAGAGATTAAGGGAGATAATAATAAGGTAGAGGAGGATAAGATTAAGGGAGGCAGGCTATTAAGTAGCTGCTATAATAGCCCTAATAGTAATAAGGGTCTATAAAAGCAGATATTATAAGTCTTAGCAGGCTTTTAGATATAGCGGCTTAATAAGGACCCTTTTATAAGCCTGCTATAGCACTTTATTAATATACTAGGAATTAATAGCAAGATAGGGTAGCTATAACCGGCCTACCTATTTACCTATATGCTTGCTAGTCTTATCTTTATAAGATAGGCGCTATTAAGGGAGTAGGCTATACCTACCTAAAAGCAAGATAGTATAAAAGACCTTACCTAATAATTTACCTAGGTCTAGGATGCCTAGCTCTATAAGGCTATATACTTACCTATAAGTTATATATTAAGCTTGCTCTTATTTAAGAAAAAGATTATAAGGGAAATAAGAAGTAGGCTTATAGTATCTTAAAATAAGTAAGGTAAAATAATATACTTTATAGGCAGGCTAATCTTAATAAAAGACTTTTAGATTATAATAGCTAAGATAATAGCTAATATTAAGGACCTCCTTTAAGGTTAGCTAATATTTAAGGAAAGTAATAATAAGTACTTTATAATCCCCCTAGCTAGTATTAAGGATAACCTTATATAGATAAGGTAGGGGCAATCCTTTATCTATTATAATAGTCTTGCTAGTAAGGAGGTTAAGATACTTAAGGACCTTATTATAAGCTCTTAGAAAACCGACCTTCTTAACTAGATAGGTAAGTAGAAGTAGGCAGGCATTAAGAAATACCTTAAGCTAATTAAGAGGTTTAAAGAGTTCTTACTACTCCTTACCTATATTATAAGAGGCTAACCTAGCTAAGGAGAGGAGATTATAAGGCTATGCCTTATTAATAGCATTAATAAGGATTATAATATCTTTATTATTAATAGTAAGGTTATTCTTATTATATAGTATTATAAGTCCCTTACCTACTTTAACTTGCTTAAGGTTATCTCTTACTTCTTGCCTAGGCAGATTAAATAGCTATTTATAATATATATAATTTATATTTAGCTGCTAATAGATTGCTAGGAGGCTAATAAGTAAGAGCTATATAAGGAGAAGATAGTATTATTAAGTAACTTTATTTAGTATAATAAGGTAGTAAGAGGAGTACCTTAAGAGAGTGGCTAAATATTAATAGCTATAAGGAAGTAAATATTTTATTATATTAGCTACTAGATTATACTTTAGGATTAGCACTATATTACTATTACTATTAGTAAAAAGCATACCTATAATTAAAAAGCTAGCTAGGCTAACTTTAAGGATAATAAGGATAATTATAATAAGTTAAAGTAATATAAGATACTAGATAACCTAGCTGCCTCTTATACTAACTAAATAGCTATTAATTATAGTATTATAATTAATATACTTAAATACTTAATAGCTAAGTTCCTAGAGATCTTTAGGTAGGTAAGCTATTACTAATATAAGTTCCTTAGCTATAATAAAAGCTTATTATTACTATTATTACTATTAGGTAAGAAGGTTAAGCCTATTCCTAAACAAGATAGAGAGGTAAAGGAGGGATACCCCTTTAGGAAGCAGGCTAAGGTTATATCCTTTAAGGTATTATAGGCAGGTAAGATAGGGGTAAAAGAGAAGGAGAAGTAGGAGAAGGAGAAGAATAAAGAGGAGGAAAAGGAGGATATAATTATATAAGCACTATAGGCAGTACTATATAATAATAATACCTAATTTTAGTTACCCTAGCAAGAAAAGGCTATAAGGCAAGCTATAGCTTAATAGAGCCTGCTTATAGCAGTATTACTAATAGGTAGTAGTAAGAGCTTAATCTTTATAGTCCTGGCTATGCTAGTAAGTGCAGGTATTATTATTATAGTAGCTCCCTATACCAAGCTTAAGAGGCAGCTTATTTAATACTATATTAATGCCGGCCTAGATTGCAAGCCCTGGCCTAAGGTATAGTTATCTTAGCCTAGGATTATGTTTATATTAGCTAAGGTGGCTATAACTAATAACTTCCTATAGTAGGTAGCTAACTTAAGTATTAATAGGAGGCTAGACTATATAATTATTAATAAGTACTATCTAACCTTTATAGCTATTAAGACTTATTACTTAAAGCTTTAAGGCCTTATTCTCTTATAAAGCCTAGGTTATCCCTTTATCTTTCTAATTAGGACCTTACTGCTACTTTACTAGTATAACTTTAAGGAGGCTATATAGTTATAAAACCTGCTCTATATATAGGTATTAAGTTACTGGCTAAATATATAATATGCTATCCTTTATATCTATAATAGGCAGGGCATAATAGAAGTAAAGAGATAGGTAAAGGTATAATTACTAGACTTATTAATAGGGGAAAAGGGTATTATATATTATACTAGCTAGGCAAAATATAAGGCCCTTACTTACTAGCTTAACTGCTATTACTATTATGCCTTATATAATAATAGTAACTTATAGTTTATTACCTAATATAAAGAGGGTTTCTAAGTATAGCTTTAAGGTAAGGCCCCTTATATAATAATAATAGTAGCTCTAGGCATAGGCATTAATATTGCTAGTATTATCTATATTATCTACCTTAAGGCGCCCTTTAGTATTATTAATTATGCCTAGGAGGCCAGGCAGGCTAGATAAACTAGAGAGCCTATAATAGTTAAGGTTATTATTAAAGATAAGGACTAGCCAGATAAAGATATTACAGGCAAGGCCTGCTTAGATATAAGCATGCAGGAGGTATATAGGCTAATCTAGACCTAAGGGTGCCAGCATTAGCTGCTCGGCCAATGCCTAGATAGTAACCTATAGGATTATAAGGACCTTGGCGGTAATAACAAGGCTAAGGTTATAAGATATAATAACTGCTACTATAATAAGCTAGTATAGAAAAGCGAGCTATTAATATAGGGGATTATTACCTTATATACCTAAGGCAGGCAGGATACTTATATCCTTAAAGTTCTTAAATCTGCCTTAAAAAAGGTTAAGGAGCTTAGTAAGATAGGCTATTATATCTGCTAGATATTTAATAGTATTAAGGAGGCCAGGTATATATAAGGCAAGTATTAATTAATAGCTAAGATAAAAGACTTATCCTTTACTAGCTATATAGACTTCTAAGGTCTAATTAACTATAAGAAGGACTAGTAGGTAAGATTCTTAAGTTACTTTTACTGCTATATATTATAAGAGCTCTGCTAAGATAGCTATAAGATAAAGGGGGCCTTATGCTGGCAGTGGAAATATATAGTAATCCCTATAGCATTAGCTATAACTATAAAGGCAGATTTACTGCTATAGATATAAGAGGCAGCCAGATAAGAGTTTAAGAGCCAGCAAGACTATAAGGACTAGCTAGGTTAGAAGTATAATAAGCTATTATATAGGCAGGAGATAACTAATGCTATAGCAGTATTTATAATAGTACTTAACTAAAGGCAAGAGAATAAAAATAAAGGAAAATAAAATAGTTAAAAGAGAAATAATATAATAAAATAAAAAATATATAATAATAAAAATAATAAATTTAATAAAAGTAATAATAGTAATAATAGTTTAGATAGTAAATTAATTAATTAATAAATAAATAAATAANAATTTAATAAAAGTAATAATAGTAATAATAGTTTAGATAGTAAATTAATTAATTAATAAATAAATAAATAAATAATAATAGTATTTAGGTAAATCTAAGATAGCTAAATAGTAATAATAAGTAGGTAATAAGATAAGGAAGTTAGATATAATATAGGGGGTAATTAAGATAGAGAATATTAAGTATAATTATTATTTATTTTTATTATTATTATCTATTAGCTTACTTGCTTATATATTAAGGATTAAGGGTAATAAAAATAGTTTACTTATAGCCCTAACCCTAACCCTAAAGTAAAAGCAAAAGTTTTAGTTTAATTAAGGAAGGTAAGAGGCTAATAAGTATTTAAGAGGGTTAGGCAAAGGACAAGAACAGATTAGCTAGCTATTATATTAATATTAAGCTATAAGTTAAACTAAGGCTTAAGTATAGCCTTTAACCTTAGGAATAACCTTAAGTATTATTAAGATATAATTTATTATAAATTAGCTACTAAAATAGGTAATTTTACTTAAATCTTTATACTTAATTATTTAATACTAGGCCNTTAAGATATAATTTATTATAAATTAGCTACTAAAATAGGTAATTTTACTTAAATCTTTATACTTAATTATTTAATACTAGGCCGAGTTATTAATTAGCTTAAATTAACCCTAATTTTATATTTAGGGTTAGCTAGCATATTAAGTAATTAGCCCAAAAAGCCAGGTATATAGGCTATAATATCTATTACTTACAGACTGGCTATTACCCTTATAGACTAGTTACATTATTTTTTACCTAGCTACTTAAATTATATATACTTTAAATAGCTATAACTTTACTAATTTAATTCTAATTAATTTTAAATTAATATTAATTAGTTTAAAATACCTTTTTTTATTAAAAAAAATATAAGTATTATGCTTTAGATAGTTATAAATAGAGTTTTAGTAAATAAAGTAATAAAAGCTTATGGCATTAATTGTTTTACTTTATAAGGTTAAATTAAAGGAAGTATAATATTAAGAAAAGCTTAAAAAAGGCAGTAAAAGCTCTTTAATATTTAGGAAAGGTATCTAAGAGATTAGATTCTTATTTAGGCTAATTTAGGATGCCTTATATTATATTAGTAAGTTAGGGAGTTTATTAGTAAGATTATTATTTATAATAGCTTTTTAGAAGGTATTAAAAAGAACTAGCTTTAAGGCTTTTTAAGTTAAAATAAAGATATTAAGACTTTAAAAGGTAAGAAAATTAATTATAATTAATATTATAAAGCTTTTACTAAATTAATAAAGGTATTTTTTATATTATTAATAATACTAGTAATATAAATAGTTAAGTAAAAGAATAAATATAATATTAATAAAGTTAAAATAATAAAAAGGATAAAAATAAATAGTCTATTTCTTAGCTATAAGTATAAAAAGTTAATACTTATTTATTAGCCTAAGTACTATTAAAATATAATTTATTATAAATTAGCTATTAAAATAAGTAATTTTACTTAAATCTTTATATTTAATTTTTTAATACTAGGCTAAGTTACTAATTAGCCTAAATNTAAGTATAAAAAGTTAATACTTATTTATTAGCCTAAGTACTATTAAAATATAATTTATTATAAATTAGCTATTAAAATAAGTAATTTTACTTAAATCTTTATATTTAATTTTTTAATACTAGGCTAAGTTACTAATTAGCCTAAATTAACCTTAACTTTATACTTAAGGTTAGTTAGTATAATATATAATTAGCTTAAAAAGCTAAGTATATAAACTCTATATATAAAATTATAGCTTATATAAAAATATTATTATTAATATTTAAATTATTATAAGTTAACTTTTTTAATTATTATAAGTTAACTTTTTAATTTAATATAAAATAAAATAATATTTTAGGCTATATTATATATTAAAGGCCTTTAATACCTAATTTACTGCCTAAGTCTTTAAATTATTACTTAACTCTTTAAATTACTGCTTAACTCTCTAAATTACTGCTTAACTCTTTAAATTATTATTTAACTCTCTAAATTACTACTTAACTCTCTAAATTACTACTTAAGTCTCTAAATTACTACTTAACTCTTTAAATTACTATTTAAGTCTCTAAATTATTACTTAACTTTTTAAATTATTATATAAAATAGTTTTTTAGGCTATATTATATATTAAGGGCCTTTAATACCTAAATTATTACTTAACTCTTTAAATTATTACTTAAATCTCTAAATTACTACTTAACTCTTTAAATCACTGCCTAATTCTTTAAATTATTACTTAAGTCTCTAAATCACTACTTAACTCTCTAAATTACTATAGGTTAACCTTTTAATTACCTATACTTACTTTTTAAATTATTATAAGATAAGTTATTAGATATTTTATAATTATACTTACTATAGCTTTATAAGCCCTTTATTATTAAATTACTATTATTTATTAGGCTTATTATTATATTTATTTTATATTTATTTTATATTAAACTTTAAATACTTTTTATAGCTATTATAGGTAATATATAAGAATAAGACTATTATTATTTAATTTACCTTAATTAAAAAAACCTATATAATAACTTTTAGAAAAATATATATAAAATAGTTTTATAATTTAGTAATTATAAGTTAATTTTTTTATCTGCCTATATAAATAAATATTATAAAAAATAAAAAGTAACTTATAAGGTAGTTTTAGTATATAGCTTATTAAAATAGTCTTAAAGGGTATATAAGGAGAGGTAACTTTAGCTAGGTCTAAAAAGGCATAGATTAACTAGATTAGTATTACCCTTATATACCTAATTTTAAATTATATTATATATAAGAAATAGCTCTAATTAAATACCTAGACTATATAATCTGCCCTTTAGTTATTAGGGCTAACTGTTTTTTAAATATATTATATTTATATAACCTAATAGGCTCTGGCCTTAGCAGTAGGGTAATAAAGTAAGTATCCTTCCTAAAAGCCTATACTTTAGTATAAGGTTATATAGATTATACTTACTATTATAGCTAGACCTAGCAGACCTTTTAGGGTTATATAAATAGGTAAATAGGCCTATATAGCTAATTATACTAGCTAGAAATATATTAATAAGGCAATAAGGGGATTATATATTATAGAGGATCTAATTACTATAGTCTTTAATACTATAGTGCCTTTTTTAAATAAGCTAGTAATACTTAGGCTCTGATATTACTGGCAGAGAGGGCTCTTAGGGGCACGTTAAGCAGCTAAACTAACTCTAGTTCTATATAGATACTCTTATATTATATTAGAGGCAGTAGGGAGGGCGCCTAGGGGGCTAGTCTTGCAATTAAGCCTACCTTAAGTTACCTTAAGTTCTATATAATTATTTCTATATTATACCTAAGATAGCTATAGCTTATCCTTTCTGCTTGCTGCAGCTGCTTAGACTACTAACTAGGCTGGCTGGCTAGGATTTAAGGTAAAAGATCTTAGTTCTATACTTATATTACTAGTACTAGTAATAAAGGCTTTTAGGGGGTAGGCTTATATATTATTAGGGCAATTATGCAAGGCCTAGCTTTATAATAAGGTTAGGGCTTAATATAGCCTAAATAAATAGGGTTAAACTAAAGAAGAAAAGATTACTTATTCCTTTTATATTAATGCCTTAGCCTGCTTAATAAATATTAATAAAAAGCTTTAAAGTAAATATAATAAATAAACCTTAGTAAGTTTATTTAATATATAAGGTAATTCTTATATTATATAAAGTAATAAGGCGTAGGATATATAAGGAATTAATGGCATACCTTATATAAATAGTTACCTCCCTCCCTATAGCTTTAGGGCATAAGAAGAGATTAAAGGCTTACCTAAGTAGGGACTTGTATAGATTGCCTCTAGTAGTCTTAAGTTAATATTAGTAATAGAAAATAGGTTAGTTAGCCCTTTCTATAAAGGGGACTAAAGTAAGAGGGTAAGTGCTAACTATACTATTACCCTAATTAAAGAAAAAAGAAGGATTAATTATTAAGGCTTTTATATAATAGCAGCTATATATTATAGCCTATAGGTTACTTAGGCCTCTTATAGCACCCTCCTCCCTACCTCCCTTAATTATACTATTTCTTTTTATACTTATAACTAAGTAATTATAAGTAAAACCCCTCTACCTTCTTACCCCCTACCTTATTTATAATTATAGAGTTTATAGCTAATATAATAAATAAAATGCTATTTTTTACTTTATTTAATAGTTTTAGTATATAAATTAGTATAAGATTCTTATTATTATTATTTGCCTTAAAGGCTTACTTCTTACTTACTTTATTTATAGGTTAGATAGCTATTAGCTAGCTAGGTAATTTATATTCCTTATACCTAAGTAGTATAATAAGATACTAATATAAATCCTTATTTAGGTTTAATTTAGATCTTAACTTCTAGATAGTTATTAGGTATGCGATACCATGCTAGGCAGCACTGCTTGCTCTCTGGCGCCTGCTAGAGGATTTAGGCTTATATACTAGTTAGTATATAGTATAACCTACCTGGCGGCCGGCCCTCTAGGCTGGCCTAATATATATCTCTTAGTTATAGATATTAGTATAATTACTGCAGGGATAGGCTAAAAGTCTTAGTATAACTAGCTAAACTTAAGTAAGTTAGCTATCTTCTTTAGCTAAATCTTAACTTCTAGATAAAAAGGCAAAAAGTTAAATCCTCTTTTTAACCTATAGTTACTATCCTTTATACTTTTAAGGTTATAAGTTTTATATAGTTCTTATATAAATATAAGGTAGGCAGCTTTAGATAGAAATTTAAGGTTAGATAAATAGGTATAAGGTTTAATACTTAAAGGTTAATATAGTATTATACTAGGTATAGGGTAAGTAGATTAGATTTAGTTAAAATAAATAAGATAAATATAGTAATTTTAGATAAAGTACTAATACTAAAAAGGTATAAGGTAGGTAAGTTAAAGTTAAAGAAGAATAACTTTATTAATTTAGAGTTTAAGGTTAAATTAATATAATTATAGTAATAGAAAAAGTAAATATATATAAAAAACAATAAATAGTCTTTAAAAAAAACAAACTAACCTTAATATAAGTAACTTATAATAAATCTATAAAATATAACTATTTATTCCTATTTATTATTAAAATAAAAAAGGCAATATTAAAGTAAAATAGAAGATATTATATAGCTTAATTAGGAATATTAGATACTAATTTACTAGTTATATTAAGTAGCTATTTAGCTAGGCCTAGGTATTAAATTATATTTCTAATAAAAGTATTAACTAAAGGGTTAAATACTTAAGGATATTAAAAACTATTATAATATACTTAAACTAGCTAACCTAAAGCTTACTATAATACCTAAAGATAATAGCTAAGTAATTAAGTAACTTACTATCTTATATAAATATAGCTATAATATATACTAATATCTTACTATTATATAAGATAATATTATCTACTACTAGAGAGAGGCAGGGCATAAAGTAGTTAAGGAGCGATGGATTAATATGCGGCTGCAGATATAGATAGGAGGGCATTATGCGCAAATATTATATATTAACCGACTTAAACTAGATACTAGATATAGTATAAAACTTACTAATACTAGAGAAATATATAATATAAGAGATTAAGATTTGCTATATCTAATTGCTTATTACTTCTTCTTGCTTATTGTCTAGATATTCTTTATAAAAGAGGTTGACCTTGTTGTCGACCCCTAAGTATTACAGCTAATTAGAATCTAGTGGATATATGGGGCATCTATTTAGCCAATTGCCGAGTTTCGCGGGCAAGATCCATCCATTTTCGGATATATGGGGCTTCCATTTAGCCAATCACTGAATTTCGCGGGCAAAATCCGTCCATTTTTAGCTAGTGCAAAATTAAGGCACATTACGACGCAATGCATTGAACAGATCGCATATCCTAAGTCTCGCCTGGTCCTCTGCTTGAGAATCCCGCCTACTCAAGAATTATTAACAGAAACGCATTGCGTTTCCTGTTTTTGGCCAATCATCGTGTAGCATTTTCGCCCCATATTTCCCCGATGGAAACGCATTGCGTTTCTTGTACCGCACTTATGAAATTAGAAAACCTAAAATACGAAACGCGTCGCGTTTCCGTCGGCTAACCCTTGTCGAGTTTAACTTGACTACTCTAGACCTAAAAGAAAAAAAACATTTATTACTATCATCTACTGAAACTTATATGTTTATTATCTCTTTATAGTATATACTCTATCTCCGCCATTCTATCCTATCTATTATTATATTTATATATACTTAGTTATAATGGCCAGCTCCTCTATTTATAGGCAAGAAAGTCACCCTACTTTACCTCTAGTAAAGCTACAGAAGCTCGAAAGGCTCAGTCTTTATTATAATTTGCCGAAAGCAGCTATTATATGTACTAAATGCGGGCTTGCTTTAAGTCCTAAACGCGCATCGGAGCATCCGGGCAAAAAGCACGGCATTGCCAGATCTGCTCGGCATGGCCTCAAGCCCCTCCTATCCTCATTAAACCTCCCAGATCCAGATACCCTACTCTTCTATTCCTAATTGTCATATACCCCTAATTATTGCCTACCCCTGTTTATTTCTTACATATTTGTTTATCTCCTGTCTATTCCTATATGGCTATACTATAGTGACTTATGTTTTCTTATTTTGATTAATAGTCTGCAGGCGTATTACTTATGCAATTAGAATCCTTTTAAGAACGAGGGAGCAGCTTTAAGGTACTAATAGAGGTTTAATCTAAAGGGATTGGATAAAAGGGGTTAAAATTAATCTTATATAAATTTTAAAGAAGCTCGATGCATACATGTGCCAGATGCTATATAATTCAGCACTATATGGAGCCCTTTCGACATTAGGGAGGGAGAGAATAACTGATGTATTTGATATATTCCTAGAGAGTATAAGTGCTTTCTGGCTTGGCATGTTTATATAAATATAGACTTAATGCTTAAGACTAATAGGTTAGTAAGTTAAGCGCAAGCTTGGTAGATCTGATACGGCATTATTATTAAGCCTGAAGCTCTATATATGCAGTAATATCAGGTAGAGATAACGGGAGAAGAACTTATTTAGCCTCGGACTTAGGCTTAGGCTCGTTATCCCGGTCTATAATCTGGTTAAGGTTAAACCTTATCTGCCAGGCGATTTGTTATGCTCTTATAAAGTGCTATTAGTTGCGGTATCGTTAAATACGGAGATGTATTGGTTTATGCAAGAGGTATTATAGCAGACTAACACGGGTTCTCTAGAGCGCTTTATGGGGCATATTTGGCGTTTAGCAAATGCAGTAAATAGTAGAAATTATTTTAAATTAATAAACTAAGAGTATTAGACAAGGCAAAGGAATTATCCAAGATAAGTATATTTTTTATTAAGCTTATAAAAGAAGGGTAACCTAGGTATTTTTAATAGTTAGTTAAGTGCACTAAGATAGATAACACGGTGCTTCCAGTGCCGCCAGTCTTATTCGGGTGCGCTAGGAAGCTCATCCAAGCACGTGACGTAGGTAAACCGTATTACTATTTACCTAATCCAATGCAAATATATTACAGTTATAATTCTTACCAGCTCATTTTCGCCACATAGAGTCTCATCCGCCTTTATAGGCAAATTTAATTTAGAGATATTTTTAATCACTTATTATAACTCCAAATCTATCATCAGCGCGCAAACGTAGTAGGCCGTCTCTCAACCGCAACGTCACAAACTCTGAACCCGCGGATGAGATCATAGCGTTAGGCCTTCCTGAGAATAGGCGCGGAGATGAGGATGATAAGCAAAGTGAAGACCACAGGATGACCGTAGGAAACCAAAATAGTACTTTCCTACAACAAGATCACCCGTCAAAAAATATAACCATTAAGATCCAAGTCGACAAGTCACCCGATGATACGGCCAGCCTAAATCTACATTTAGACCAACCACAAGTAAGCTCGCAGCCAACATTATCTTGTGGCACCAGCCTTATATCTTAGACCTCCTAGAACTCCCAGCAACAGCCAGGTCGCTGGCCAGTGGCGTCTACCGACTGGACTTCTCATATACTAGGCTCCCGCTTAGCAGGAAACCAACCATCGACACCTCGTTCCCTTGCTCCAGTTCCTACTAGGAGTAATAAGCTCCCGACGCAATCCTCGCCAGGGAACGCATTCATACCTATTAATCATACTATGGCAAACAGCTCATCAATCCGCGTGGCTCCAGCGAAGAGGCAAAAGACTAACGGCAGCTAATCTCAACTGTCCGAAACCTCTGGATCTATAGATTGGAATGCACGTCTAGTAAGGATGATCCAAACATAGCTTAAAAGGGCTAGGGGTAAACTTAAAGGCCTTTTAAGCTTCTTTGTATGTGCTCCTAATGTTACCGGAATGTCTATAGTTTCGAGCTGAGACCTTGGCAGTGATTGTACTTGTTGTGTTCTCAAGACCCGCTACACTTTCTGTTACGCTGCCGCCTCTGTTGAATTGCATGTACTTGGTGACGCTGAGGTTGGAAAACACTGGATAATGACCATTTGGTAGGGAGGATATTGCTGCAGGTTAATGATGGGAATGGCTCTTGGGTCACGCTATGTTAACGCGTTGTACGGGGAGAGAATTACTTTGCAGCTTCTAATAGGAAGGAACAAAAGCTCGGCCCAGGATTCGAGAAAGAAAACTGTGTTTACCCTGGCTCCTGGCAGTTTTTGTTCACTGGGCTTCCCGCCTGTGTCAGATACGCGTGATGCAGGATGCTTTCGAGTCTGCAGTTACGATGGAAGTCTCTTAACAGCTGTGTTATATTAGGTTTCGAGCCTGATGCAAGAATCACGATGGATTTCCTTGAGCGAAAATAGAGATTCGAAGACTATCTGTCGCACTTTGCGTGCTTTAAGGGTTAGAGTAAATGTATTGAGCAGCAGCAAATGTGTTGATTGATTGTTCTTCTTGTTGTCCCTTGTGCGGGGTATAATCCAGTAGACAAATCCGACTTCGGGTTTAAAGCCACTAGGGAATTTTTCAGCCAAATTAAATTACGATTTCTTCTTTAGGGCTTGAATTAGCATTCCAAGCCAAGTTTTATTCAATTTCGATTAGTATTGCAGTCATGGCATATTATATAATATTGCTAAGATTAGACTCTTAATTAAGCGTTACATTTCCTACTATGGACTAGCGCATTTCAGCAGTTAGCTTAGTCACACTTGCCGTGTCACATGCCAATGCTCAACCTATAAGTAATTTGGAAACCCACTGTGATTGATAAGCGAGCGGATTAGCTTAACCTACATCTGAGAGGGTAGTTTTTAAAAGCTTATATAAAAGTCAAGCTAAGCTTAAAATAACGTACACGATAAGCGTGCGGGACAAACAAGTGCGCGGGACAAGAATCTTAACCTTCTTAAGATAAATCATAATAAAAACACAACAGACCATCTAATTAATTAAATTCTGACCTTCCTATATAGTCATGCTCCCTCTATTCTGTAGGCATGTCCTTTTTGCCCTACGCCGCCGGCTAAGTATATTATTTGCCTCACGAAGGTTTTTAACCTTAGCCTCTAATAAGGCAGTCTTCTGCATATTCCTCATTACTGCCTTAGTAAGAGACTGAAGAGCTTTAAGGATTGACTCTGGAGAGCTGCTGTGATGTCTTCTGATTCGTCTTTAAAGGTATTCAGACTGTGATCCGGCTTTAAGGACTGTCATCAGGGTCCTTAAAGTCTAAGCTTGAGCTTGTTGGGCTACCTCTTTAACAGGCGTTGGAGTCCGTAGCTGCATATCAAGCTTTAAGATCACAACTTCTAGGTCAAAAGGAGCAAGGCCAGCTCCTCTAAACCCCCCCTTAATATTTGACTTGGTCATAGTCAATTGAAAGGCGGCATAAAAGGCCGGGAAGAACTCGGTCTTGGAAATATAGGTTATAGACCGTCTGATCAGTTGCTCTATTTCTCGACTGTATGCCTTTTTCAGCGGCCCAAAGCACCTGACATTAAGGGGCTAAAGTAGATGCAAAGAATAAGCCGGCATACAGAGCGAGATGATATTATTCTCCTTATAATATATTTAGAAATCGGTAGACTAATGACTTTTATAACCATCGAGGATCAGAAGATAATAGGTACTAACTAATCGGTTAGTTATATATTAATTAAAGTGCTTTAGCTAGTCGAGACCTGTCTCGTTATCTGTCTAGCTATTTAGGGTTATGGCAATAGCCTAAGTAGCCGGAAGGTTGCTTTCTCGGTACTAATTGGCAAGGTGATATTGGCCTGTAATTATAATAAATGGATTAATTACCTGACCTTCTGTATTAATTGCTTGAATTGCTATAACCTATTCCTAGTTTTTAGGCTAGATTAATTTTAGGTTTCTATGCCTTTCTAAGCTAGTAACTACTATACCGCTTAATATTATGCCTATTATAAAGCCAGTCTTATTAAAGTTCTAGATATTATCTAATTAAATGCCATATATTGTAATTATATTCTCTATAAGCCTAAACTAGTTGCAAATAATAGTCAGATCTTTACATTTAGCCCTGCAATAGTTATACTTCCTCTAAAAACGCATCTTAAGCTATAGTTACTGCTTAATAAAATTAATAGCCTAGCGCTTGCTAACAGGTAACGCATCGCAATTAGCAAGCAGTCAATTCGCCATTTCTTCAACATCGCGATGCCGGGGAGGGAATCCTCGCGAATCTAGGTCAAGTATATACTCAACTATAACCTGTTCCTCCTGATTACTTAGTTTCCGTAAGCTAGGGATATAATCGTCACAAGCCTGCCTGCCCTGAGATCGGTAGTGGAGGGTCTGGAAGTAGATATTATAGATCTTTGCAGCTCGTTGCAGACTTAATTTTAGGTCTTCTTAATAGGCCTAAAGTGCAAGTATAATATGACCCTCTGTAGGAGATTGCGACATATTATTTAATTAAGAATTAATTAATCTGATAGTATTAATATAAGGTAAGGGATTTTTATCCTGCACATTTATCTATCCTGCATGCTTATCGTATATATTAATAGTATAGCTAGCCTTACTTTAATTTAATTTTTAAAATATTTAAATCTTTTTATTATAAGTTATAAGCTTTTAAAAACCACGTTTTAAGGTATAGGTTAAGCTAATCGGCTTGCTTGTCCACTACTGTAGATTTCCAAATTACTGTCAGGTAAGCGTGAGTAAGCTAACTGATAAAATGCATTACTCTATCTCCTAAGAGCCCAACAGGCTGCAATCCGTACCCCGCCCCACCCTATCCCTGTCATTACAGCAGTACGAGCGGGGTACCAAAAGCTTCAGCTTCCATCCTTTCATAGCCAAATTACTATATAATTCATGGCGATTCAATCAAT
>WEXE01000031.1:0-18836 GCA_011035825.1 Fusarium cf. hostae
GCCCAAATATTGGTGGTTGACAAGATGAAGTTTTGACACCCGGTATCTCCAGGCAGAAGATCTTTGTGATCAATATTGGTGCAAACGATATAAAAGGTGCCTTTATGGTATCTGATCGAGGGAGCCATAAGCCCTCCCTGCGCAGCGATTTTCACACCATCCTCATCAGGCCCTACCAATTTAGTCATCGAGCGCTGAAAGGACATCAAGCCCGTTCGATTCAATGCATTGCCTGATTGGAGATGTAAGCGAGACACTGGTGATGGCGAGAGATGCAAGGGCAAAATGGGCATACCAATGTGTTTCCATTCCTTCAAGTCTCGAGGTGCATAAACTGGTAGACCAGGGAACATGTGAAAGCTTGAGTTGACGAGAAAGTATGTGCCATCCACATAGACGACAGAAGGGTCCGGGGCAAACCCGGGAATAATGGGGTTGACTTTGACGCGCTCCATTTTCGACGATTCTTGGCTCGATGAGAATCAATACCAGTTGAAGTACTATACAGGCTTATTATACCTCAGTGGGACTTAACAAGCGCCATTATCGAGGGCTGGCGCGGTTTCAAGCTCAAGCTCGGGGTTGTGGACCATTATCCTGCCAGTCGCGTGATCTTGTTAGACCACAAATCCCCTTCCCGGGGAAATAGTCATGGGGCTCGGTATCATTGCGGGGTCTTTTGTTAGACTGTCTCGGTGATATTGGGGTGCCCGGACCCCCAGGCCACTTTCTTAGTATCCCCGTGTTAGCTTTTCGGGCAATTGTCTTTACCTCTAGTGCGTGTCATCGAGGGACTTGGTTGTGCACGAGCCAGCGGCTCATTGCTGGCCTGAAGCGGCGGCTCTGTCCTGTTGTAAGAAGAAATCCATCCGTCACGACACAGTGTATCGCCAAATGTTCGCCCTAGAACCTCCATTAACCCGTGAGTCTGTACTGCACAAAGGTGTCACCTAATTCTATCAATTGAACCTCCATGGCGACGCTTAAGCAGCAACGCAGACAATGCCGTGCAGGTCCGTGGTCAGTTCGAATTATATTCCGTTACTAGGCGTGGTGCTATTATTGATGAGACTGAACCTGACAACGTCACGGAGGTCAGTGCCTAGAGCACTGTACATGTCGGTATTCCTGTTGCTGTAGAGGAATAGGGCGGTTTACTTGGACATTTCAGGTTACAGAATTATTGATTCAAAGGCAAGCAGAGTGGAATTCGTGAATTTACGTGTGAAAGATGCAGAAGCTGGTATTTAAGTACCAAAAAAGTACAAACTTCCCAAGCCGTACCCTTCTTCGGTCTGGCAAATGTTGATTGTGGTTGATTCCACGATTGATATGAGTATCTACTGAGGTTCCATTCCAACAACACTCCTGGTTCTCTTACCGACACAACTTCACTATCCCATACAACATAACACTACAATTCCTTGTCATCTGATGTGACTCTGCTCTTGTGGTCGACCTCGGGGATGCCCTCAGCCTTGATATCGAGGGTTCTGTCGAGCACTTGTCTACCATCAAAGACCTGAGCGACCTCTTCGAGGGCCAAACCCCGAGTCTCAGGGTAAGTGAAGTAGATGATGCTGAGCTACAGAATTTGAGCAACAACAAACACGATGTAGTACTTCCACCTCAAGGCCTTCAATCCGACCGGGTTTACAAAGCCGTTGAAGAGGCCGCTGCAAATCTGTGCCAAGTTGAAGATGCTGAGGCCCTTGGAGCGAAGGGTATATGGCAGCACCTCGAGAAGGTAAGCAATAGGTAGAGGNTAAGTGAAGTAGATGATGCTGAGCTACAGAATTTGAGCAACAACAAACACGATGTAGTACTTCCACCTCAAGGCCTTCAATCCGACCGGGTTTACAAAGCCGTTGAAGAGGCCGCTGCAAATCTGTGCCAAGTTGAAGATGCTGAGGCCCTTGGAGCGAAGGGTATATGGCAGCACCTCGAGAAGGTAAGCAATAGGTAGAGGCGACATGGCGATATTGTAAAAGGTAAAGAAGACAAAAATCAGAACGACAATTCCGATGCCGAACCCCTTGTGGGTACCATTTTCCATCTGGTTTCGTGCCGCCAAGATGGTCCAAACAGTAAAGGTAGATAGCATGCCGATAATGGACGTCAGCAGAAGGGACCGTCTTCCAATTCGGTTGATAAGCGTAGCAGAACTGCAAGCAATGATGAAGTTGTAGATCTGAACGCCTCCATTGATAAGATTCTGCGTTTCGCCGTCGGTGATGCCGATATCTGAGAGGACGAGAGCGAGATAGGGACCGATAAGCTGGTTACCACACCACTGGATAATGAAGCCCAAGGAAGTGACAACTAATAGACGATGACGGTTTCCCTCTGTGCACAGACCATGGATTAGCATCGCACTACGTTCTAATTTCGGGCCATGCCACTGCATGTGCACAAGACCTACTTGTTTTGAAGAACTGGAGGTACGAGACAGACTCAACAGAGTGTTCAAACTCGATAGCGCTGGTGATCTCGGCAATCTGGAGGCGAACAACCTCTGTCGGCTCATCGGTTCCGCTGTGATGCTTGCTGAGGACTTTGGTCGCCTCCGCCGAACGACCATTGGCAACAAGCCACCTCGGGCTTTCAGGGAGGAAATAGACAAAAATTACCTGAAATATGGAAACTAGTGCTTGGAGGAGCGAAGGAATTCTCCAACTCCAGTTGCTGTTCATGTGAAAAGTACCATAAGTGGTCCAGGCAGCGACAATAGCGCCAGTATACTGTATTGTAGCAACTGATTAGGTGGTGAACTCGCAAGGTCAAGAGGATGGCCGACTTACCCCAGGTGGTGTTGTAGATGCCGGTGATGATAGGTCGGTGAGTCAGGTAAGCCAGTTCTCCAAGGAGTGGAGGAGCAGCGCATGAGATGAACATGCCACCGAGGCCGATGAAAAAGCGCCCAGCCAAAAACATGGCCATGTTAGTAGCACATCCCTGCAGAATTGCAGCGCCAATGATGATGCAGGACCCGAGGAACATGGGATGACGTCGCCCGTACTTGTCGGCCATCCAAGGGGCGATAGGCAAAGCAACCACGCCGCCAATGGTTTGAATGTTGACCAAAAGGCCAAGAATACCGCCAGAGGGGTAGTCGAATTCTAAAGTGCAAAATAGATTCAGTATGGACTGGTAATATTTTATTATCGGATCGGTAAAGTACCGTACCAGAAGGATGAGGATTGAGAGTTCTGTAAGCTTACCAGATTTCCAGTGGTCGAGAGTCTGCATCCCATTGAGACACCACCATCATATCCGCCTACATAGGCGGACATGAATGGAACCACAAGCATCAGGTTCAACCTCACTAAATGCGGCACATTCCACCATGACTCTTTGGTGCAGAGGTCGTGAACCCGCACTTCATCATGCCCGCCATTCTCGTTGGTCCCCATGATGGAGCTGAGCGACCTGAGGCAACGTTACTATTGCTCGACGTGTCGAGAGAAAAGAGTAAGAAGTGAGGAAGATAATATGGTAGAAGCTTCGGCAAATGTATTGATGTTTCTGGGAATGGAGAGAAGAGAGCTTCAAGATATATATATCAAGAGAGAGCCAACAGCCTAGTCCATAGTGATGGATAACTAGTGCAAAATGGATTAAAGCTTCCCTACCCCATACATCACCCCATGGGGCGCAAGACCAGGGGCACAAGACCAGTGGCACCAGCGATGGGGTTCGCGTGCTAGCCTCTACCGGCTAGTGGACTAATCGAGATGGAGCCCTGGAGCCTTCGGCCGAGTGTGCCACCGGTCGAAAAGCTCCTCCAGCTAGACTCTAAAGGCCTTGATCGCTACCAAACTAATCGATAAGCCCTCGGAACTGCTCTTCGTCTTTGACACGATTTTGGAACAATTGACAACAGTCATATGGAGCCAGGGATGCTTTAGTTTCATCGCGGCCCTGAAACTGCTGCTTGTCAGTCGATTAGATGCAATTCGGAAGAACCCGTAGTGTCAAAGTTGGACCGAGAAACACCACCAAGTTGACACCGGCTAATGGATGAATACTGTATTTGTCCGGGAAGGGGCCCAACGGTTTGTTGGAATTCCACCGAATACGACAAGGTAGCGCAAAATCATGGCACGGCCTAGGGAGTATAGTACAAAAATATCAGATCAGTCGGCTTGGATCGATATTCGCTAGTCTTAGAACCGAGAAGCGTAGTTCGATCACTGGATTTTGCCGATGCGATTGCTATGGGCTGATATAGACTATCCCTGCCTTTTGGCTGAATTGCGAATGGATGGGGTATAATCGGTGTAAATGCAGCTTGAAAACTCCTTCTCTGCGAGTCATCGACAATTCACCGGTTCATCCTGAGGGAGATTCCCTGCCAAGACTTCCTTGACACATCTGACTCCGTGAAGCGAAGCAACATGGAGTTCCAGAGCAATGGCGACCCCGCGAAGAAGCTTTCTGTGAATGGCCAACAAGCTACATTCGACTCCCTTCAGCTGAGGGCAACGTCGTGATTCCGCAATTATGTCGATTTCTGCCCGCAAGCGCCTGCAAATGAGAATAGCTCCTCAATTCATACTCTGTTTCTATTCCTGATCATGTTCATATTGATTACACGGCCGAGAACCCATGGATCGACTTTCTTCTAGCCTTGTCAAGATGATGGCAGGAATCACAAGCTCATGTTTTCTGGATACAGCTGCACACAAACCAAGAGGGCTACTTATTAGATTAAAGTACCAATGCTATCGGAAGCCTTTGAATCTAGCCGGACAAGCAGGTTGACTAAGCGCTGTACACACTGGCTGGCCCGGGAAGTTACGATTTCCTCATCATAGTTGTGCGCAAGCTCGAGCAGTAAACTGCCAACACGCCTAATCTTTTCGGCCTGTTCCAGTAAGCTTGTGTAGACACTCAAACTACCATAGCTCGCTTGTTATGATATCCATGGTCGTCACTTACGCATTGCTCCCCCTCAGCTTGGAGATGAAGGAACGGAATGGTCTCGAGAACGTTGAAGAAATCTTGAGCCAGTTCTATTAGTCTCATGGCGAGAGGAAGAGGCTCCGCGCTAAGGCCCATGATCTGGGTCATATTGCATGAAATAGCCGAGTTCAGTACGAAGAGTTTGATCGAGTGTAGAGAAATCAGATAACTGGTCTTTTGCCGCTGTAGAATGTCATTTAGACCTGTCTCTATCTCTCGGTCGATATCGGGTGACAATGCAGCTGGTGATAGATCCCAGGCAGGGAAACGGTTTGTCAGTGTGATTATCTCGAAGTATGCCTTGGATAGCTCAGCTATGTCTTCTTGATACAGCTCAGTAAATTTATCTGTTTGCCCGGTGGTTCGTGACTCCATGCCTCGGATGACTCGTGCAGCCATGGCCCAAAGACGACGTATGATGTGAAAACCCTCCATGAGACGGCCTTCTATCTCGGTGCCACTGAATTCTGGGCCATATTCGAAGAGTGTCACTGGGCTTGGTGAGCTTGACTTTAGACTTAGCCGGGTGTCGAATAACGTCTCATGGATTGAGACGGGACGGCCTCCCATTACTAAGACAGTCTTGTCACACACGTATAGCTGCCAGAATGCGTTTCGGAGGATTTGCTGTTCGATCGGGTTTCTTCCTTCAAGAGAAGTCTCGCAGTAGAGACGCATTCTCATTGCAATTAGGCCCGCTTCGTTCAAGATATGAAACGCCACACCGTTGGTTCCCGTAGAAGTTTGTATAGCCGATGACAAGAACATGCGGATAGTGAGCGATGATGAATCAGGGTGCTCGAGATCGTAGTCGTGGTAGGTATTGAGTAGCTCTCGTGTTGTTTTGAGGAACAGTGGTGCTGTGAGATGCTTAGTAGGCAATAAGGACTCGGGAACGGCATATGACACAGCCGCACACAGGGCTAGGAGAAGTGTCAGGCTCCTGAGCTTCTCAATCTCGCTATACTCATCATCGGATGAAAAGCAACTCAGTGACCAGCTGTAAGTGTCCAGGGCATCTTCACAAGGCGAGTGTTATTGTATGTCAAAGAATCGAATGACTGTTGCTCGCAGTGAGGGTTCATGGCAAAGAGGAACAGACCCGAACACATAACGAGTGTATAGGAAAATGCAGCGATTAGCAATTGATGCCGAGGACTCAACTGGAGTAGGAGTTTGCAGCCCTGCCAAGAAATCAAGATAGATCCTGGCAGCAGCTTCGGTTTGACTCTCCGACAGTGATGCTGGTCTCGCCCCTTGGCTGCTGCTGATGCAGCTATGCTCTGTCTGACTCACAGCTGTGGTTGGTTGGAGGCAGGTCGCTGGAAAAGGGAGTGAAGGATCCTCCGGGGTCTCGGATGGATCGGTGAGAGGTGGTATCGGAGTCAAGGGTGTGCACCACTCAATTCAATCAACTGAATGGCTCGGTGGCGGTGAGTTGACCTGGTCAACCACTCTCTCTAGTGGCGTTGATCAATTATCCGTCAAATTGAGTTGAATGGACACTGGTTGAAGTCGTTGATCTCCAAGCCGAGCTAGTTCAGTCCCACTCTCCTATCCCCTTTTCTTTACATCCCACCTCTACCCAGGATCCTTCTTCCGTCCCATCACCACTACCATTCTCGGTAGGAAGTAGTGACACGTCCAGGTCGTCAATCACCCCAGCCCGTAACCACGATCGCAGCACTTGACACATTCCTATAATGTCCGCGTCCAGCCGATTTCGTAGTGGCGTCACCATCCGCCCTGCCGCCGCAAACATCCTCTCGCACTCTGCTGACATCGGCTGGATCGTAAGGAAGTCCAGCGCCATTCGTGAAAGACGAGGATACCGACGTTTGCGCTCATGCCAGTATGATATTGGATCTCTAACATCGTTATCTCCATCCTCCCATGACGACTGCCATAATTCGAGCTCGTTANGCCGCAAACATCCTCTCGCACTCTGCTGACATCGGCTGGATCGTAAGGAAGTCCAGCGCCATTCGTGAAAGACGAGGATACCGACGTTTGCGCTCATGCCAGTATGATATTGGATCTCTAACATCGTTATCTCCATCCTCCCATGACGACTGCCATAATTCGAGCTCGTTAATATCTTCATTGATGTCGTCAGACAAAGCCGCTTCCTCTTTCACCAAACCGTATCCGAGAACCGGCCGCGTGCGCTCACAGTACGCTTGAAATGGGTTGTAGTACTTTCGCTGCCGCTTCGCAACTGGTTCGTCGTCGACGGGACTCCGGACCACCTGCAGGTGACGATAGTCCGATTCCCACACTTCTCGGACCATCTGCTTCGCCTTCATCACCCATTTCGTGTTATCCTTCCACTCATTCTCGAAATACCCCCACCGGAAAGCCGGGTGCAGCGCTAAGGCCGTGTAATAGATTGGTGTCTCATCCAGCCTGCTGTAGTACTTGTTGAGTTTTTCCCAACCCAGATTAACATTGATTCGGAAGTGCTCCGCGTCGGGTATCTCAGAAGCGAGCTGCTTATAGTCCTCGAGTACTTCCAACAAGAACTCGAATCCCTGGATAACCGCCCATACATTCCCGTACGAGCCAACCCACCCTCCTTTCCGCTTGCGTTGTTGGCCATCGCCTTCCAGAGTCTTCACGGCATCCTCGTAGAATCCAAGAAGCTTAGCTAGGTGTTCCAGGACTACCCAGTCATTGACCGTAAGCTGGTTTTCCTCCAAGCAAATCCGGGGCTCCCTTGCAGACTTTCTGAGATTCCCTGTCCTCTTTGATCTGTTGTCCTGCTCCCACTGTTGACGATGCTTCAAGACCAGNCCTTCGGACGTCAACCACCAGGTTGTGCAGCTTTCCGACAGGTCCTTTGCGCCGCCAAAGTGTGTGCTCCGCCTCAGACAGAGCAGCTTCCCCTGACAACTGCTCTTCGAAAGCCTCGACGTTGTGGCCAAACAGCAGTGCTTTGGCCGAGAGATTTAGCGTATGGCCGAAGCAGCGCCCACACCTCCTCGACCCGACGAACCCGAGCTCGCCACCAATTACCTCCATGGCCTTGTCGTTACTTTCCGCGTTGTCCAGTGTGAAGTACCCAATCTTATCCTGGATGCCATAAGCGTCAAGGACGTCCAGTATTTCGGCCGCAATGTTGTGTCCGAAATGGCGAGTTCTCAATTCCGGTACACCAAGCGCCAGCTTACGTGGCTGGCTATTCTCATCCCGAAAGAAACAAGCAATCCCGTACAAGCTGTGCCTATTGCCTGACTTCCATCCGTCAAAGGAGACGTGAATCAGGCCGCATGACTGCTTCAGCGCTGCGATGACCTTATCCTTGTGCATTTCGTAGGCCGAGAGAACTTTGCGGCGGATGGTTGTCCTGGTAATATTGGCATCCGTGATCTTGACAAGTGGGTTGAGGTATTCGAATATCTGGCGTAGTCTTCCTTGCTCACAGACGCTAAATGCGTGGTTTTCCTCGATGGTCCATTCGAGTAGGAGGCGCTGGAAATGCTTGCGGTCGAAACCCTTGGCCAGACTGTTCGCAATGTCTTGTTCGCGCGGGAGTCGCGTATCGAGCTTCATCACTTCGGCGATGGACCTCTGATCCTTGGCCTTTAATTTCTCGGCTTTTTTCTCAGCGGCTGATTTCGTCTTGTCAGGGGGAGCGCGTATTCCATGGCCCTTGAATAAATGGGCGTTCGCATTCTGGATTCCCTTCTCCGCGAAGCTTCTGGGTTTAGGATTCTTATTCTGGATGCAGCGCCTGCAGACCCACCGCCGGNCCAGACTGTTCGCAATGTCTTGTTCGCGCGGGAGTCGCGTATCGAGCTTCATCACTTCGGCGATGGACCTCTGATCCTTGGCCTTTAATTTCTCGGCTTTTTTCTCAGCGGCTGATTTCGTCTTGTCAGGGGGAGCGCGTATTCCATGGCCCTTGAATAAATGGGCGTTCGCATTCTGGATTCCCTTCTCCGCGAAGCTTCTGGATTTGGGATTCTTGTTCTGGATGCAGCGCCTGCAGACCCACCGTCGACTACCAGAAGAATCCTCAACATCATACCCGAAACCCCATACCCACGATGGCGTATCTCGGACGCGTTGGGACCACACGTAATCCGGGAAGCAACGCCAGAGGTACTGATGTTCTACTTCTTCATGTGGTGTTTCCTCTTGCAGGCTGGGAGCTGGCGTCGCTAAAGAAGCCACTGCAAGTGTTGCGGAAGATAACACGTCAACATCGTTCGTGGAGGGCGCTGTAGACTCCATTCCTTCTGGTTCAGAGCGTCCAGCTGGATCACGGTCGCGGAAGAACGCGATCATGGAGCGCATCGGCACTGATCCAATAGGGAAAAAAACCCAAAGTGATGAGCTAAACCATATTAAGGTTAGTGCAACGGGAAGGGTGGATCGCAAGGACTAAACCTATTCAAGATGCCAAAACCTCTTCAGGAATCACGAGTCCTGTTACCAGCTACCCTAAATCCACCACCTTCAATCCATTCAATCAATGATAACTCAAAATGGATTGATGTTTATGTAATCCGTATNCCTAAATCCACCACCTTCAATCCATTCAATCAATGATAACTCAAAATGGATTGATGTTTATGTAATCCGTATTCGACATTGATTGACGTTGAGTTGACGTTGATCGTCAATCCATTCAACATATTGAAATACGTTGAGTTGAGCACACCCTTGATCGGAGTTGGGGTATCGTCTGAGATATTGCCGCCGTATCGAACAGGCTTCGGACCTCTTTTCTTCGGAGGGGGATACTGGCAAGCTGTCCTTGCGGCTCGACAATTGCTGCAAGTCGTACATCCATCACACTGTGTTGGTACCGCGTTAGCGAGTAGACTGTGTGACTAGCTACTCAAAAAGGACAGAGATTCACCGATCGCGGAACCTCGGCATCACAAACCTTGACTTTGCGACGACGACATAGCTTGCAAGCTCGCTTTGGACCTGAGGAAGAGGTCATTCCCTTATCATGTGGGTATAGGAAGATTGGTGGATAAGAAAAAGGAGAGAGGGAAACTCGGACAAAATGCAGCAGACGGGTCGGGCAATTAGTTATACCTCGGTGGGCCATGCGGGGGTTCTTGACTAGGGTGATTGAAGGGAGTCCACAGGTTGCCCGACATGCTCCACATTGGTGGCTACCCTCTAGACTAGCTCTTGTCCCACCCTGTTGCATTAGTAGGCTTTGCACGGAAAATGAAAAAATTGTCGTGAAAGTGTTGTGTCTGATATCCAAGCGTCTCCAAATTACTCAAATGTTTCTCGTTGATAAAAGAACTCATCTACCTCATCTTGGGACATCTACCAGCCTGACGGATATACCTTGAGACGCCTGTAACCCAAAGAAGAGAGGCACAAGAGCCATGGCAAGCCGATATACCTTTGCACCGGCACCCAAGGGACTTCCTTCGGACTTTGAGTGGGGGTTTGCAACCGCTTCCTATCAGATTGAAGGAGGCGTCAAAGATGGCGGGCGAGGCCCTTCCATTTGGGATGCCTTTACACACCTCGATCCATCGCGTACCAAAGGTGCCAACGGCGATATCGCTTGCGATCATTATCATCGATATGAGGAGGACCTTGACCTCCTTGTCAAATACGGTACCAAGGCCTATCGTTTCTCTCTGTCATGGTCGCGCATCATCCCGCTAGGAGGACGACATGATCCTGTGAACGAAGAGGGCATCACTTTTTATAATAAAATCATCGATGGGCTAATTGCTCGAGGAATTATCCCCTGGATAACTCTCTATCACTGGGATCTCCCATTAGCGTTGCAGGACCGGTACGGAGGTTGGCTCAACGAGGAGTCACAGCAGGACTTTGAGCATTATGCCAAGCTATGTTATATACGCTTTGGTGATAGAGTTAAGAATTGGATCACGTTCAATGAGCCATGGGTCGTCTCTATTAAGGTGAGTACTTGTGATTGAATTCTGGGAGATGGTGCATTAGCAGATGTTAACAAAAAGATAAGGGGTTCTCTTTGGGCTGCTTTGCCCCCGGACGAAGCAGCACCAACCCAGACTGCGATGCTGGGGACTCAGCGAGAGAACCTTGGATAGTCGGCCATAATCTGATCCTAGCCCATGCGAGAGCAGTGAGAGTATACAACAATGAGTTCAAATCGAAGGAATCTGGCCGCATCGGTATCTCCCTCAGTGGCGATTATCTTGAGCCGTGGGATGCTACCGACCCCAGAGACCAGGAAGCTGCTGAGAGGAGAATGGAATTCTGGTATGGCTGGTTTGCCAACCCTACTATGTGAGGAACCATATCTAGTTCTATCGTCCTGCTAACTTGTTGATACCGTTCAGGCTTGCACAAGATTACCCTCCTGTTATGCGTGAGCAGCTTGGATCCCGTCTCCCCGCCTTTACAGAAGCAGAATTCGCTCTGCTGCACGAGGCTGGCATCGACTTTTGCGGTATGAACTATTATACTGCTCAGTTCGCCCGCCACCGCATCACCCCGCCCCCAGACTCGGACTTCCAAGGCAATGTAGACGAGTTGCCAGAGAATAAGGAAGGTATCCCTATCGGTGAGCTAAGCGGCTCTGACTGGCTGCGCTCCTCACCGAAGAGCTTCCGGAAACACCTTGTGAGGATCTACAAGAAGTATGGGAAGCCCATTTGTGTTACTGAGAACGGGTGCCCTTGCCCTGGTGAGGACAAGATGAGTAAGGAAGAGTCCATTGACGACGAATTTCGACAGCGATACTTCCGTGAACATTTAGATTCATTGGTCGGGGCCATGCAGGATGGTGTAAAGGTCTCTGGATACTTTGGATGGTCTTTGATGGATAACCTAGGTCAGTTCACCTCACCCATGATCGCTAAGAGTGGTAGTCTGCTTCAAAGCAAGCGTTCAGTACTGACAAAATCACCAGAATGGTCTGATGGATACAGCATCAGGTTTGGCGTGACTTTCACAGACTACGATACACTTGAAAGGACGCCGAAGAAGTCGGCATTGATGATCAAGGAAATGATCAAGGAAAGGACAACCTAAACATTATAGTAGCCATTTCAATGATCTCAGATCCTATTCATTTCTATTATTCAAGAAAAGCCAAACCTTGTAGATGTCAATCCACGGTGCTGCCCTATTTGTTCCTAATTCATTCTGACCTTGCTGATAGGAAAACAATAAGACTAAATCCCATACCGGCTTCGTTCCATCTTTGAAGAGATTCCTTCTATTTGCATGCAGAGCTGCGCACTGCATACCTTGACAAAAACGGACGTTTCACATGTCATGAGTCATTGAAGTTAAACGAGGCTAAACGAGGCTAAACGAGGTACGGGTAGGTCAAAGCCGAAGAGTTTAAGCCTAAGTGGTGTTTCTTCAAAAGAGCCGTACCCACTAACCTACTAGGTAATTTGCTAAGCTCCTTTTTGCCACTTAACTGTTGAGAGCTAGCCTTATACTACTATTTTCCAGTTTTCTTTTCGTCACTTACATTCACGTTCCATTTCTCGTTCTTCATCGTATATCGTTCACCGTTCCAGCAGCCCCTTACCGTTTTTCCGTTCTGTTTGCTTACGGACCCTTTCCGCTTCAGGATGTAAATCATGGGGTCGTTACCAAGGCCTCGGACACACAAAAAATCCAAGAATGGCTACCTCGACTGCAGAAAACGCCGAGTTAAGGTATTTCCGTCCACGTATCGCTTTTTTCCCCTTCCCGGCCAAAGCTGAATGTTGAATTTGCCCCCCTTTGTCAGTGTAGTGAGGAACGCCTAACGTGCCAGTCATGCGTGCGCCGCAGCAGCATTTGCAAATCCCAGATGGAGTAGTGAGAGTTCGTCGGCTACCCCAAATTTATATCGCCGGTTGCCCCTTGTCATGCTAGCGCCCTTTGATTTCACACCAGAAATACTTCGCCTTTTATACCCGATACGGGAGTTGGGTATCGTAATGAGTCGAAACACACTGTAAATGGTTTTGCAATGCGTATTAGTGGTCATGATCAGATGCAGCGCAGGTTTGAATAATTTGATGATATTTTTGAATGAGTTCTGCATTTAGCCACTTTCATAAGCTATATTTGTTACAGTCTAGATCTTACTACATTTATCATGCCAGTAACCTAGATAAGGCATGTTGTTTTTTTGTTATTCAAAGAGGAAATGTACAATAAATTGTAGGTTGTAGTGGACATAGCATCGCCATATACCCTATAATGAAGATATGGAATCTTTATATAAGAAAATCTATATCTTTAATGCATGTAGTGTAAGAAATTCCTAGCTCCAAGGTTCAAACCGATTGCATTTAGAATTACTTCCTTGAAAAATGAGAATCTTCTGTTATATCCTTCTACTTGGTCGTTTACGTGATTTTAATTTCAGCTTCTCTCGTATGTGTGTTGTTACCCCGCAATAACACCGATCACACGCCATCATTATCCGAGCTATTATGCATCTCCCTTCCAACGTCGGTCAAACAATACAGTAAGCAAACCGTGCGGGCAATTACGTCGGCCCTTTAACGGTAACAAATCCTCAAGCTCGCACACTTTCATGGTCAGGACGACAGAAATCTCTTAAGAAACTTTCAAGACTTCATAAAGCACGTCGCGCTCACAATAGCAGCTTCGAAAGAGGATTCAAATATCGTTGTTACCTCAACACAGATATAAGTGTCCTCTTATACTCGTTATAGATTCAGCAAAGGCATTAACAACCTCTTACCGTGCGCGATATGTCTGCAACGATGAGTATCACCGCCAAAGATCAATCCTTGCAGCATCCTCACCTACGACGCGATGACAACGGTAGTCATCTTATCGTCCACGGAAAGCCTTTCCTTATGCTCGCAGGCGAGTTGCATAACTCTTCTTTCAGCTCAGCCCGCTACATGGCCGAGGTATGGCCAGCCATGAAAGAACAAGCTATCAACACATTGCTTGGCGCTGTTTCCTGGGAGCAGNGCTACATGGCCGAGGTATGGCCAGCCATGAAAGAACAAGCTATCAACACATTGCTTGGCGCTGTTTCCTGGGAGCAGATTGAGCCTGTCCAGGGGGAGTTTGATTTTGCAGAGTTAGACCAGGTCATACTCGACGCTCGGGAGCAAGGTATCCACATTGTACTCTTGTGGTTCGGTGCGTATAAGAACGCTCTCAGCACCTACGTCCCTTCATGGGTCAAAACAGACTCGAAGCGTTTTCCTCGAGTACGCAGTATCGAGGCCGGCGGCAACCGGAAGATTCTTGATGTCATAACACCATTATCTGAAGAATGTGCTGAGGCCGATGCAAATGCGTTTAGGACACTCATGTCTCACATCAGGGAGCTTGACGAAGCCCATTCCACGGTACTGATGGTCCAAATACAAAACGAGCCCGGAATACTTGGCGACTCCAGAGATAGATCCACCTTAGCTGAGGTAGCTTTCAAGGAATCCGTTCCAGAAGAGCTACTCCGGCATTTGGCCAACAATCCCCACCCACAGTTCGCGAAGCGATTCCCTAACATCCCCAGAAGCGGACAGCACTCGTGGGAACGCGTATTTGGAGCCGGACCGTCTGCTGATGAGATGTTCATGGCCTTTCACTTTTCCCGCTACATTGAGAAAGTTGCTGCTGCGGGCAAATCCGCTTACCCGTTGCCGTTTTATGCCAATACCTGGCTCAACCTCGACTCACCTGCGGACCTGGACTCTGCTGTAGCTCCCTCTGTAGTTGCTTCGGCCATCGTGGCCGGAGGTTCGGGACCAGGAATCTACCCTTCAGGAGGGCCTTGCGCCCATGTTTCCGATATCTGGAGGCTGAATGCACCTTCGTTGGACTTTCTCGCACCAGATCTCTACATGCAGGATTATGAAACGATCTGTAAAGACTACACGACTAATGGTAATGCTCTATTCATTCCTGAGCAGAGACGGGACGAGGAAGGTGGTCGAAGGATGTGGCTGGCTTACGGAACATATGGCGCGCTCGGTGTGAGCCCATTCGGCATTGATACTGGAGCTGAGGCGATTGGCAGAGAGTTCAAGGTTCTAGTAAAGATCAAAGACTTTATCTTGACTGCTTCCCCCGCTGACCGTTTCGGCTTTTTCTTTGACAGGGTTGAATTGGCCGCCAAGGTTGAGAAGCCATGGGTTAGGATATTTGAAGACATTGAGGTCACTGTGGAGCGAGCCTTTACCTTCGGTAAGCCGGGCCCCGCTGGAGGCCTTATTATCAGATTATCTGATCGTAAGTTCTTGGTCGTCGGGTACGGATTTCAAGTCCGCTTCAAGGTTTTGGCGAAGGGAGTTACCTTCACTGGTCTACAGAGCGTCAAGGAGATGGAGAGTGACCAAGCAGGAAATCTCTATCCCCTGCGCACGTTCAACGGTGATGAGACAAGAGGAGGGCAGGCCGTGGTTATGCCAAATGAGGAGACTGACCATGGTGATTTCCCTATTGCGACTACTATACCGGCTCGTACCGGCATTACACAGGTTGAAGTGTATACTCTGCAAGAGGATACTTGATGAGTTTCGAAAAAGGTGCTAGAGTAGATTGATCAAATTATTCTAAACTTTACGCTCTGAAATATGCTTTCAAAATGACTTGATTGATGGTTTTGGTTCTAGACAGTCTTAGCTGCCATAAAATGTTCTCGTCTATAGTGCTTCAACTTGCGTAACCATTAAACATGAGACATTAACCTAAATCAAAGACTTGACCAAGTCCTATGACTACGAAAAAGAAAGGACTTATAAGTATAGCATTGCCATTAGAATAGAGGATTAGCTTATGACTTCTCAATAATGTCAAGGTCTGTAAGTGATTGAAGTTGATGTAGACGGTGCCCTATTCGTTGAGCAAATCTAAACATTTTCAGGCGTCAGTTAGCCAGTGCCGGATAGACGTTATGAAAAGCGCTGGGCCATTATTTAGGTTCGGCCCCTTCTCTCATTGTACCACCAACACGTATCTCATTGACATAAGGATATTTGTTGTGGTTTGTGGCGCACTCACATGGTATTGGGTCGAAGAGCCTAGTGCCATTCGCCCTGGTCGCCAATTCCTTTCGGTCCGTAGGCAATTGGAAGGCCTGGCTTGTGGTCATGTGTAATTTACTTAGGCTAAGTTGTTTTGGTAAGGCTTCGAGATGATTAGTGCGTGACTACCGCTGTATCCAGAATAAGAATCTTAAACCCAGAAGCTTCGCGGAGAAGGGAATCCAGAATGCGAACGCTCATTTATTCAATGGAATACGCGCTCCCTCTGACAAGACGAAATCAGCCGCTGAGAAAAAGCCGAGAAATTGAAGGCCAAGGATCAGAGGTCCATCGCCGAAATGATAAAGCTCGATACGCGACTCCCGCGCGAACAAGACATTGCGAACAGTCTGGTCCAGGGTTTCGACCGCAAGCATTGCCAGCGCCTCCTACTCGAATGGACCATCGAGGAAAACCACGCATTTAGCGTCTGTAAGTAAGGAAGACTACACTAGATATTAAAATACCTTAACCTACTTGTCAAGATTACGGATGCCAATATTACCAGGACAACCATCCGCCGGAAAGTTCTCTCTGCCTACGAAATGCACAAGGATAACGTCTTCGCAGCAGCGCTGAAGCAGTCATACGGCCTGATTCACTTCTCCTTTTGACAGATGGAAGTCAGGCAACAGGCACAGCTTATACGGAATTGCTTGTTTCTTTCGGGATGAGAATAGCCAGCCACGCAAGCTGGCGCTTGGTGTACCGGAATTGAGAACTCGCCATTTCGGGCACAACATTGCAGCCAAAATACTGGACGTCCTTGACGCCTATGATATCCAGGATAAGATTGGGTACTTCACACTGGACAACGCGGAAGCAACGACAAGGCCATGGAGGTAATTGGTGGTGAGCTCGGGTTCGTCGGGTCGAGGAGGCGTGGGCGCTGCTTCGGCCATACACTAAATCTCTCAGCCAAAGCACTGCTGTTTGGCCACATCGTCGAGGCTTTCGAAGACCAGTTGTCAGGGGAAGCTGAGGCAGAGCACACACTTTGGCGGTGCAAAGGACCTGTCGGAAAGCTGCACAACCTGATGGTTGACGTCCGAAGGTCTGACCAGCTTACTTGTTTGCTGCGGAGTACACAACGCTCCGAATTCGATCTATCCTCGGACCCCAGGATCAGAGCGAGGCAGCCGGTCGATTTGATCATTGACAACGATACCCGGTGGCTTTTTCAACTATAGACGCGCTATCATTCTTCGACCATTCACGAACAACTGGTCTTGAAGCATCGTCAACAGTGGGAGCAGGACAACAGATCAAAGAGGGCCGGGAATCTCAGAAAGTCTGCAAGGGAGCCCCGGATATGCTTGGAGGAAAACCAGCTTACGGTCAATGACTGAGTAGTCCTGGAACACCTAGCTAAGCTTCTTGGATTCTACGAGGATGCCGTGAAGACTCTGGAAGGCTATGGCCAATAACACAAGCGGAAAGGAGAGTGAGTTGGCTCGTACGGGAATGTATGGGAGGTTATCCAGGGATTCGAGTTCTTGTTGGAAGTGCTCAAGGACTATGAGCAGTTTGCTTCTGAGATACCTGACGCGGAGCACTTCCGAACCAATGTTAATCTGGGTTGGGAAAAAATTAACAAGTACTACAGCAGGCTGGATGAGACACCAATCTATTACACGGCCTTAGCGCTGCACCCAGCTTTCCGGTGGGGTTATTTCCAGAATGATTGGAAGGATAACACGAAATGGGTGATGAAGGCGAAGCAGATGGTCCGGGAAGTGTATGAATCGAACTATCGTCACCTGCAGGTGGCCCGGGGTCCCGTGGATGACGAACCAGTTGCGAAGCGGTAGTGGAAGTACTACAACCCTTTTCAAGCGTACTGTGAGCGCACGCGGCCGGTTCTCGGATACAGTTTGGTGAAAAAGGAAGCGACTTTATCTGACAACATCAATGAAGATACTAACAAGCTCGAATTATAGCAGTCATCATGGTAGGATGGAGATAATGATGTTAGAGATCCAATATTATACTGGCATAAGCGTAAACGTCGGTATCCTCATCTTTCACGAATGTCACTGGACTTCCTTACGACTCAGCCGATATCAGCAGAGTCCAAGAGGATGTTTGCGGCAGCAGGGCGGATAGTGACGCCACTACGAAATCAGTTGGACGCAGACATTATACGAATATGTCAAGTGCTGCGATTGTGGTTACAGGCTGAGGTGATTGACGACCTAAACTTGCCACTACTTCCTACTGAGAATGGTAGTGGTGATAGGGCGAAAGAAGGATCCTAGGTAGAGGTGGGATGTGAACAAAAGGGGATGGGAGAGTGGGAGTGAAATAGCTCGGCTTAGAGATCAACGACTTCAATTTGACGGATAATTGGTCAACGCCACTGTAGATAGTGGTTGACCAGATCAACTCACCGCCACTGAGCCATTCAGTTGATTGAATTAAGTGGTGCATACCCTTGTGCACAGCGCAAGAAGATGATGCTGTGCTTCAATGCGTAGAGAAAAAGCGCGGCAGCCTCTTCTTTCATTTAGGGGGTAAAGCTGCATTAGATAGATAAAAATGAACACTAAATATAGAAGCAGTATAAGCTATAATTAAGTTTACAATTACTATAGGTTACTTAGAATAGAGATAATAATTATAATACTACTAACTTACTAACTATAACTAAAAGTAGGCACCACTTTAGCTACTAAAGATAGAAGACAGAACACTTAGAGCAATTAAGCTTTAAATTGACTTGCTACTATTAATAACTATAGAGATTAAGGAGATAAGTAATAATTTAGTTAGAAAGAATAAGAAAAGAACTATAAGGGTTTAATAAGATTAAGGCAATAAATAGTAAGCTTTATATATTTTTAGCTTATAGAGACCTTTAGGCAGTAGCCTAGTGAATGT
>WEXE01000322.1:0-26309 GCA_011035825.1 Fusarium cf. hostae
TCAACTCTACGTATCGCCTCGCATTACCTTTGGGGGTGGCATTTTCAATACTACCCGGACGCCAGAGACCATGGATTCCAGTCGCCCCAAGGCCTATAATGCCCAGTCCAAGCAATAAAGACGCAGTAGACTGTAAGAGATGGATCATGCCACCTAGGATGCTTATGATCCCAACAATGCCGTGGAATGTTCTCCGGACCCTTGTTTGCATGCGAATGGCAAGGTACAGGCTGACACACAATGCCACACTGGTCTGCAAGGAAAAAGTTAATGCCTTAGATTCATTTCATCGGGCCCACACGACTTGCCATAAACCCCATGATCCAACCTATCAGTGTATTCCAAGACGCTAGGCGATTTGGTTTAGCAGTAACCCGTTCTGCGAAGCATAGGACTACTTACTGAGACCTGAAGTGAGGAAAAGTGAAAGACCGACGTGGATTACAGTTTCAAGCAAGACGATCCATGCAAACAAGCTGTGTGCCCAGAGCACTTGCTGTCTGCTGTGACGCAACACTTTGACCAGAATAATTTCGTGAGATCCAAACAAAAATAAAGGAAACAGGTTTGTGAGTGCTAATTTTCCGGAGCAGAGAACGACTCCACGGATTGGTTCGTCAGCTCTGGAGGCATGCCCAAGCGCAATGAGATTTTGAATCGCGATCAGAAGTGATATGAGCGCTCTCGTGATGCGCGGGGGAGCGAAACCACTTTGGTCAGAGTCGTCAGCTTCCAGCAAAGCCGTATATGACTTCTTGACGTTGTACTCGATCATCTGACATAAGCTATCCGCCTTTTTCTCCTTCGCTCTTCGTATATTGATCTTGTCGACGAGTGCCAGACGCAACTTCGGCACCCGGGAGCAGAGAATCCAAACACAAAAGCTCACCAGATAGAAACAAGATAATAAGAATTCCATGCAGAGAACTGTTCTACTTCGGCCACGGGTTATGGTTATAAGAATGTCAATAAACTCCAGACGCTTTAGTGCAGGGTTCTTTTGGTATGTTACAAGTTGAGTAATGCTAAAAATAGGGTAACGTGCACGTTTGGAGGCTGTTGCATTTTGTCCTTCCCTCAACTAAAAGCTCTATTTTTAGTGATGTGCTGTAA
Organism: Fusarium cf. hostae; assembly: GCA_011035825.1. Classification (NCBI taxonomy): domain Eukaryota; kingdom Fungi; phylum Ascomycota; class Sordariomycetes; order Hypocreales; family Nectriaceae; genus Fusarium; species Fusarium cf. hostae. The sequence goes on from WEXE01000322.1 coordinate 1,114, forward strand.
GCTTTGGGTTTCAGTATTGGTATCGGTGAACTTGTACGCTCTGTGTAGAAGTAGAGATGAGTTTCCAAGCGATTGTAATTAGGCGCTCTGGAACCTGGTGGCCATNTCCCTCAACTAAAAGCTCTATTTTTAGTGATGTGCTGTAAGCTTTGGGTTTCAGTATTGGTATCGGTGAACTTGTACGCTCTGTGTAGAAGTAGAGATGAGTTTCCAAGCGATTGTAATTAGGCGCTCTGGAACCTGGTGGCCATTGCCCAGTGAACCAATAAGTTCGTCCCATTCCGCATCTGCATCGATACTCGCAACACTGGCTGTAGCTTGTCTGTGAATTCGAAGTTGGTACCTTTGACCCTTTAGAAGCCAGAAATACCCGATTCATCCCATCTTTTCAATGTTCACCGTCCAGAGAATCACAGAGATAATGCGTATTTTTGCTTTTGCCACTGGTTTCGCGGCCATTGTCCAGGCTCCCGCTGTCCGTGCCCAGTACACCCTGAGTGATAGATACGATTCATCCAACTTCTTCAGCACTTTTGACTTCTTTAACGAAGAGGATCCCACTCACGGATTCGTCGAGNTTTTTGCTTTTGCCACTGGTTTCGCGGCCATTGTCCAGGCTCCCGCTGTCCGTGCCCAGTACACCCTGAGTGATAGATACGATTCATCCAACTTCTTCAGCACTTTTGACTTCTTTAACGAAGAGGATCCCACTCACGGATTCGTCGAGTACGTTGACGCAACCACTGCAAAGTCTCAAGGCCTTGTGGCGTATGTCGACAATGCTATATACATGGGCGTCGATTACAAAACTCAAAATCCTCAGAACGGTCGCAAATCTGTCCGCGTGCACTCTCAACAATCTTTCACTCACGGCCTGTTCATTGCCGATATTGCCCATATGCCGGGAAGTATTCCCGGGGTATGGCCCGCGTTCTGGATGTTTGGACCTGACTGGCCTACATCGGGCGAGATCGATATAGTGGAGGGCGTAAACACCCAAATCCATAATAGTATCTATCTGCATACTGGGCCCGGCTGTGTCTTCACCAACGAGGGTGGCGACGAGAGCGATAATTTACTGGTTCAGGACTGTAGTGCACCGGGAGGCTGTGGTCAGATTACGGCAGAGAGNCGTAAACACCCAAATCCATAATAGTATCTATCTGCATACTGGGCCCGGCTGTGTCTTCACCAACGAGGGTGGCGACGAGAGCGATAATTTACTGGTTCAGGACTGTAGTGCACCGGGAGGCTGTGGTCAGATTACGGCAGAGAGCCAGAGCTATGGCGACGGCTTCAATAGTATTAACGGCGGTGTTTATGCAACTGAGTGGACATCTGAGTATATCGCTGTTTGGTTTTTCCAGCGTGATCGTATTCCCGGCGATATCCGATCCGGAGTTCCTGATCCTTTGTCTTGGGGTCCGGCTACGGCTAGGTTCAATGGTAGTAACGGCTGCCACCTTGATGATCACTTCAAAGACCACCGTATCGTCTTTGACATTACTTTTTGTGGCGATTGGGCTGGCTCTCCTGAGGTGTGGTATTCAAATCCTCAGACAGCGGCTCTAGGCGAGTGCAAAAGCTACATCGCTTCCAATCCATCCCACCTACGGGAAGCCTACTGGCTCATCAAGAGCATCGAAGTGTACCAACAAGGTGGCCAATAAGCTGTGTCTAGTTTTCTTCCCTCCTTCCCTCCTTTCTTTAGTTTCTTTCCCCTTTGTTTTCTCCTTCTCGCCATCTCTGTAAATGTCGCCAAAATTGGCTATATTTGGGGTTTTTATGTATCGTCCAAGATTNAAGGTGGCCAATAAGCTGTGTCTAGTTTTCTTCCCTCCTTCCCTCCTTTCTTTAGTTTCTTTCCCCTTTGTTTTCTCCTTCTCGCCATCTCTGTAAATGTCGCCAAAATTGGCTATATTTGGGGTTTTTATGTATCGTCCAAGATTCCTCCAGGCGTTGACGTAGTACCTGTTAGCTTAATCAAAGCCCAGTTGAGGATTCGGCCAGAGGCTAGGGTATATTTGACAGCCAAGTTAGCAACAGATCCAAGGAAGTGTAACTATGGTGTAAAGTGTACAGTAACACGCCAAGACTGTGAAATGGTCTGAGGTTTGCATCCCTTGCGCCAGGCAGATGCATCATGAATTAGCGCGACCTATGAGAGACTTTCGCGAGTCAAGTGTTGACATTTAGATAAGTTTCTGTCAGCTACGTAATTAGAAACTGAAATGTAAATTCCCCGCTTTTCAACCAGTCTCACCTGTGACCAAGTCCTTGTTCAGGTGCAATGAAGTACAGTCCATGGATACTATGATATGTGGTTGGTACAATTATGGACTTGCGAGACCACACATTATTTGGCTTCAGCCAAGGCTTGGAGGCATCTCACTTGTCATGAATGGTTGGCTGAATAACAGCAAGACAGGTTCCGATACCATATGCTGACTATGTGTCCTTTTAACCCGATCCAATGGCTATCAGACGACGTCTGACAGCGAGCCGTCTCCCGGATGCATCCCCACTGCCAATTAAAATAGGGACTGAATGTCTGTACTAGACGTCGAGATTGCCTTGCTTACCCTGCTCGAATCACACGTGAGGCGTGCCGATAAATGGTAAATCAATGCACCATTCGGGGCGCAGCAATATAGTGATCTATCTGTGCTTGTGTAGTCACATGCGAAGCTTCCAAGTCGATAAAGATAGCGAGGGCCATGAAGCCTTGTTGCTCCAGTTCGACAGAACGAGAATTTGTGCCAGACTTGGGACGGTACAGGATCTCCGTTCGTGAAATTAATCCGTATCCTCATTATGCTGCGCTCAGTTTATCATAAAAGCCGTACATTTCTTCATGGTATGCTTGTTCCAGAACCTAGAGTTATTGACATGTGCTCGGATATAACTCGAACAATATGAAGTCGCCCTGGCGCAATTCTCTAATTCTAATAGCTGCTGTAGCATCGGGCTGCAGCGTCGGTCTACTGTTGCATATTTTACTCAATGAAACAATAAAAACTCGCGGCATAGAAACGCTTCAAATCAAGCCACCCACTTTAGTGTCTCGCTTCGACTTGGGTGATGTTACGAACCGAGTACCGGAAGCTGCGTCCAAGATTGAAGAAGGAGCAAGCCGAATAGTGGAAGACGTATCTTCGAAGGCTACTGCTATCTCAAAGGCTCTGGAGAGCATACCAACCCAAGTGACTCTCGGTATGGACCAAGTATGCTGGCATGCCTCCAAGACCAAATGCACGCCTATCTGGAAAGGCCCAGACGAATGGTTTCCCGTTCCATTAGCACAGTTTCTCAAGCTCGACGATCGTCCAGTGTATCTTGCTCTCATAAAATACAACCTCAGAGTAGGCACTGCTATATCTTTAGGCGTCTACCTTTTAGCCATATCGGTCTTCGTCGGTTGGCTAGTCGCGAGTATGTGGCCGAGGAATAGGAACAGCAGCGCAAGTCTAGAGAAGAAGAAGGAAATGAAGAAAGCTTTGTTTCGCCACATGGTAATGATTGTCAGTGTCATTGGGTTTTGCATCGTCGCTCCGCTCATAGTGAATATTCTAGTCCTGTATATCATCGATACGGTACTAGGAAAATTCACTGTCACGGGGTTAACAAGAATACCTGGAGACCTCTCTATGTTGTTTATTATTTCATTGTTTCTTGCTGTCACATCTTTTGTTTGTTTAGTTTGCTTCCATCACGTGGTGACGAAGATTGCCCTACCTCTACCTCCGCCGCGCCCCTAAGGTTCAGTAGCTCGAATTGACTTGACTTTTGCTGCGAGGCATCATGCAGCTAGAAGGCGTACCTAGGAAGCCCCAGGCAATTGCATGACAGGCCAAGAATCAAGTAATCCTCACCAAGACCCACCTCCACTACCGTCCCCCAGCAATCATGTCGCTGCTACCTATTCTTGACTATATCACTTCCTCTGCAGTGGATCCTACACTTGACACCGTTTTTAAAGACGAGGTCAATTTAGGATAGAGTACAACGAGTGAACCAAGGTCACGCAAGTTTGTCTTGATATGCCAACCTCGGTGCACTATTCCTTATCTACATAAGCTCTATCATTGTCCAGCCTGGCTCTAGCGCTGCACAGCAGACTTCCAGCAGATCTTCAATGGTACTCATTGCCAACGGCCGCCCATCACAGAGTCTAGATTCCAAAAGTGCATCGTGGAGGGCCTTCTTATCTACCTTTTGGATCGAACGTGGTCCGTTGGCGCCTATAACTGCACCATATATAATCTGGTTTTGCTTAGCCGAGTAGCTTGAGTCACAGAGTTCGCGCTGCCGATGGGCTTCTTCCCCTCCCACTGCCTCAAGTAAAATTCGTATCAACGCAATGCAATGTAAGGCTAGATCGATGTCGTCTTGATCCAATGACGCGAGCTTCTGGTACTCCATCTCGTCGACTTCGGACAAAGTGGCTACAATTTCTGTATCGCTCAGACCTAGAAGAGCTTTCGCTATTGAGTCATCGTATCGCTCAAGTAAAGTCAAGCCTAGGAGCTGGAGGCACAGACAAAACTGTCTCTGGACATCTGTAGTTGATTCCTGTGATGCGTTAGTCGATATTTATCTTTACGTGCACATAATTATCCATCGAACCGTAAGGACTCTTCCTAACGTCATCCACTCGAATAGCAAGTGCACAGCCTGGTAGTTGATTGTCGTGTATGCGGATGCAGGGACTTGACTGCGGGCAGACGAACCGCTGGGTTTCATAATGTAGCTATGTCCTCTTAAAATTCCCAAATAAGAGTATCAAATGCTCTATAGTGTCATCTCGAGGAGCCCGTTGTTTATTAAAATTGTAGAGCCTAAGCCTTGTCAGCCCCCGCCAAAGAGTAAGTCAACAAGTCGATATCTGCCGAAGGACTGTAGACTGCATGCAACGCGAAGAGAACAAGGTTTTCTTTTTGTGGAGGGCGGGGTTGTGAAAGGAGCGAAACGACGAATCAGAGCAGGGCATCCCCGCTACGTTGGCCCCGCATTTTGTGTTATCCGTTACGTGACACAAATAACGTGGTTGTGCTGTCCGACAAGCAATTGGCTATATTTAGTAACAACTTGTTGATGATTGATTTTTGGATTGCAGTTACCATGTAGGTCGACACACCATGCTATCATTCACTTTCTATTGCGAAATAGAGAAATTCTTATCAGGCGTGTGACAGTGACTTTGGCGTACAAATTGGCGTACAACGTACATCTTCAGATTTCTAGTTTAATGCTCCATGGTAGGCAGCCATACAATCAGCATTATCAGCCAGGTACAGAAATATTCTCAGCACAGCAAGTACCTATGACTCAGAGCGCACCCACCAGCCTCTTTTATCTCCTAACAGTCGCCTAATCTTGCCTCCTTCCATCCAACATTTCACGCTTTACGGGACCCTTAGATATTGGATAGAAATTATGGAGGTGTTTAATAGTGTAAGACCAACAATACCTCGTCGAAATTGAAATGTTGAGCCGAGGTTGAGTGCATTTTCCATTCACTTTTGGCGTCATGCTTTCACCTCTGTCCGTATCTTTATCTTTCCGAGATAGGACTAACCCAAATACGAAAATAAATACAAATAGAGCAACGCATTTTGTTCTCGTCATCAGAAGAGCTCAAATATCCCTTTGGATTAGATCTGAGATTGGATGGGTTCAAGAACCTAACCGACAAGGTTAATAATTCGACCCTTGGCGCTTACCCTAGACTCAGAGAATGCCTACTGCCCAGGTTGAACCAATCAGAGACATTGTTAGCGTCATCGGTTGGTGAATTGTCTTTTGTGAATACCTATGACACCACTTGTAGACAAAGTGCTTTCTCAACGTTCTCGATGTTCGCCTTCCGTGACATTGCTGACATTCTGTACGTTTCCAGGTTTTAGCATTTTTGGCCTTCTATAGCATGCTGCGATGTCCTGATGACAGGAAGAAGGTATAATCGGGCAAGAGGGTAGGTGATGGCAACGAGTGTGAAAGATAAGTTGTAAGACATTATACGGAGTAGGTTTATCAATAACAAATTCGTATGTATACGAGCACCTTCGCCTTGCTTATATAATCCGGTCTTCTGTTTCTGCGCGCATCCTCTTGTCTTCATCCCTCTGAGTGACACAAGCCTTCGCCACATTAATTACCTTCTAGACCCCATGGACAAGAGCTCTTGCGGCTCAAATCCCAGTGGCATCACAATTGGTACAAAGGCAAGGCCGTGACATTAGTGGAGGTTTGTCACGCTCCAAGTGGAAGCCACGTAATGAGATGGCAATTCTGGACCGCGAACCTATTTTTCTGATGACTTGGTTCAATAAGAGGGGCAAGAAAGAGACCAGAGTATTTAAGAATCATCTACTATCATATCGCTATTATATTGAAGTACTAAAGTAGATTTCAGCTAAAAGAGAAGGTGCTAATATGGAGTCAGTGGCCTGTTTTGCAAACTCAAATCAAATCATAGTCAGGAGCGGCGCTCGATACTCAAGCCATCAGCTTAGTGAATAATCCTGGATCAGCCGTTTTTAGCCGCTCAGCTGGGCAAGTTCCTTACTATAACATGGCTCATAGACCTATTTAACACTCCCGTGGCAACATACGAGGTGTCGAAGTGAAGCACAGTATGTATGTCTACTCCCCTATAGTCAAAGTATCTTGGATAATTCCGGCTTCCATTGCGGTGTTATCGCCCTGTCTAGCTTCTTCATCACCAAGCTCCTCATCAGGAGTGAAGCCATGTGAAACAAGCGCCAGTCACAGTTTGGATCGCCGGCTCTCCACTGGCATAGGCCATTACATGACGCCACGCACTCCGGCGAGCATAGATTCAGCAACTATGGTAAATCAGGTTCAAGAAGCAGAAGCAACCATTGCTTCATTCTCTACATCGAGCACAATATTCTCAGATTCTATATCCACCTATGCAGATGAGCTATGGATCAGTGAGATAGGCCATGTTATAGCGATTGGAACATTGGTACCAACTGTCGAGGCTTCATCGACCGAGACATCCAACGGAGAGGTGATAGAGAGCATGGTGCCTTCTAATAGCGGGAAAAGCTCATACGCAACCACAACGACTGCTAGAGTAGAGGTCCGAGGATCTAGTAGTTTGGGAACGGCTGGGGTGGACACCCTTACAACTGATAGGATGAGGGTGAATTCAATAATGGAAGAACTTTTCACACAAACAGAAAAGCCAGAGGCTTTGTCGACAACCGAGTCCACTGAATTCAGAGTGATTATTACTTCAACAGTCACCAGTGAGCAGAAAGAAACAGTTACGAGAGCTTTGCCTGGACGGACGTCTCCGACAGGCTTGATATGCGGAAACCCGACTGACTTGCCAGGCCGCAGCGATGCTGATCCTCAATTTGTAAGAACTTCCTCATTCGACTGGTGTTTTTTACCAGCAGTTCAAGGGCTCATGCAGGCCGGTGATGAGTGTGTGATAGATGTAAAACGTAGCTCGGATGATGTCCTCTATGAGTACTCTATTTGCTGGGCAGTGGATTGTGTGGGCGAGCCACAAGCCAAGCGGAAACCGCTTGGGGAAGATGGGCCGAAATGTGAGAATATCCTCTACGAAGACTGCTGGCAGGCGTGTCGTAATAATGAGGGGATGGGGGGACAAGTTCAAGCTGGCTGCCTTGTCTACAAGGTACGGACAGGAGTTGGAAAAAGCCAGGGATATTCNTGGGGAAGATGGGCCGAAATGTGAGAATATCCTCTACGAAGACTGCTGGCAGGCGTGTCGTAATAATGAGGGGATGGGGGGACAAGTTCAAGCTGGCTGCCTTGTCTACAAGGTACGGACAGGAGTTGGAAAAAGCCAGGGATATTCATAAGACGGAAGTCGGTGTTAATCAAACGAACAAGGTTGGTTTTTGGACACTTTGATCGCATCTTTACACGGTCGGAGGCATGTAGCAGTCCAATCAAGTGTTGCAACGACCTGTGACTCAGAGACGTGAAGGTGGAGAACGTGAGGGCGTGACGATACTGGAAAAGGGATCATCACACATGCTTGTTTACCTTGCATCCATTGGCTTCCAGAAACGAAGTGGGGCACCCCCGTCCCTTGCCTATGTCTCGATGCTCACAGGTAGGACTAGGCAATACTGTTGACTACGGAGGCATTATTGTTCTATATAGGATCATAACAAGCTCAGTGAAATCTCTGCTTTATCTAAACTCATCCTGGAGAGCGTAGCTAAGCGGACAAAGGTACATGATTGTAGAAGCTGTACACTAGCATATCATACAACACTCCATAATTGTTTGTAACTATTGGACCATGATTGCAACGGGCCAGGATGCTCGGCAACGCAATACAGCTGAAGCTATGACTAGAAGGACGCCACGAAAGATGAAACGGCTATGAACCTTTCTAGGAGGAAAGAGGGAGAACTCTATTATTTTTTGTACCAGCTCGACAAGGAGCCCGTTTTGTGAAATGTGAGTCTCGACAAAAGCATTGACACGCCCCAAGTGCTCGAAATCAACGAAGTAGAGAGTCACCCAACCCTATTGACAGAAATATGTCATCTTACTCTACTCTTTTGAAGGCATTAAAAATAGAGTGATGGCTGAGGCGTGGAAAAGCAAGAGCAGTAACCAACTATGCTCTACAAGTCGATGTTATTTAGTGAACCAAACTAATTACTCTGTCAATCAAAAGGATATCCAAGGTATCTTTGATAGCTAACGCCAGTTCTGAAATGCTACATGTCACGATACATAAGCTTCTTATCCGCTCGTAATTCGCCGACCTCTTTGGAGCCTTCAAGAACATATCGAAAGGATTTGGCTACCGCCCTCAACGAAAGAAGATCCCATATAGATATGCCCGAGCCAAGATCTCTTTGTTTACTGTGCCAAAGACCTCGATCCANAACGAAAGAAGATCCCATATAGATATGCCCGAGCCAAGATCTCTTTGTTTACTGTGCCAAAGACCTCGATCCAGCAAGCGTCGCCTACATAATAGCGATTTACTAGACAGACTGATTTGTTCCAGGTCCAAGACTAGGTGTGCCACAATTAAGCTTTCACTTTACGACGAATTGAGCAAGCCAGTCGTTGTGGATCACGACAGTGCTATGCATTACGGAAGCGAGCCCTACGGAACAAAAGAATTGTCAACGGACATGTTGGCTGACTGTACAAAGGGCAACATAGCAGAACTTGCGGGGGATTCTGTAGCTTGCGGCCGCTCCTCTTGGGTGGATACAACTGAGGATCGGGCTCCCATCGTGAACTTGGATTCGAAACCACGCCGAAGACATCATGAACATGCCTTAGCTTAACGTTTTTCAACTTGCAACCTACATTTGTGTCCAAGACATAACAACACAAAAATACAAAGCCTTTCTTGGCTGTCGGGAAATCAGCACGTCTGCGTGAAAGATACACGCTAGAGCTAAATTAGATGAGCAACCATGAGTAGTTTGTACAGGCAACATGACAATATGTAGACCAAGCGGCGTCGATCAACCAATCATACAAAGTTTGCGCCATAAGGGTGAACGATAGTGAAATTCAGTCCCGCTTTTCTACGTGATGTCGTTCATTTGATCAAAAACATGGAATCTCTATTGCTGACCCGAGAATAGCGCCCCCTTCCTCTCCCCTTCGGGCACGCTTAACACAGGGGTTGAGTGCTACAAAAAGCTTCATCGATAACGGTATAGCGTGAGTACAGACTGGATGAATTCACAAGACGTTCACCAACCCCCACCAAGGTATGAAGAACCTTCTTGAGCTAAGGCGCGCAGTTTGCGCCAACCATTGACTAGCATCATCTCTAAATAACAATTATATTAGGAATAATCTTTTCTTGGAAGGTGTTTAGCACCCAAACCAAGTACCCGTGACATTTTCCATCCACTACTAGACGTCATCGTGGCAATGACTGTGGTTCATAGTAGGCCTGATGTTCACTAGCTTGATCATGTCAGAAGGACATAACNTATATCTCGGACAGGACGTGCCTTCTTGTCATCTATCTACAGTGTCCCAAATCGCCCAAAATTCATGCTAGGACATAATGATTCAAAAAGCAAGAACAATGCTTTTAGGAAAAAGTCGCGATGACCGCCGACCGAATTCGTGTCCAGAGATTCGGGTTGCAGCCGTTGTGAGCCCATTGAGTCATAGGCATATGGAGGCCAGGAAAGAGTTATGCTATATTCGACCCGACTATCTTCAACCTGGGCATGCATCACTTTCAGACGGTGGTCTTAAACACAATAGCATGATCCCTCCCCCGTTGTCTATTTCAAAGCTGCAACCTGAGAGACAAATCACAGAGCTGACGAATGGCCAACTCATTGCAGGCCGTCAAAGCAAAAGACTAAGCGGCATCACCCACGAGATACGTGAAAATGACTCACTCCAAACTCTGGATATATCGTATCTCACCCTATCGCCACAACCTCCAGATGAGGAAAACATTGAGAGGAGAAAGGATGCTGAGTACTTCGCCGAGAAGATTGCACAGTTCTATGACTTCGATGTTGTTTATGTCGCTAGCATAGACTCTACCTTACTAGAGCAAGCCCGCCCTAACGCTTTTGCAACGGTACTTGTGGCCTATACTGTCCCGGGAGTCAGTTTGCCGCGGCTGGTACCAACAGCGCTGTACCGGATGCCTGTTGAGGGGGATGGGTGGATTCACGATTTCGAAGCGTTACCATCCGACTTCCAAAGCGGATACAGGCGCCTTTTCGATGGAAAATTGGTTAAATATGTCTTCATGTGTTTTGCCAGGCACAGAGCTCGATATGGTGACCGCGAGTCTATAACGCTATTTGAGGATGCTGAGTGGCTAGCACAAGCAGTCACATCACGGCCATTTTGGATATGACGTAATGATTCCTATTAGTCTTTTGAGCATTGTTGAAGAACCTNTGAGTGGCTAGCACAAGCAGTCACATCACGGCCATTTTGGATATGACGTAATGATTCCTATTAGTCTTTTGAGCATTGTTGAAGAACCTTGGCCAGTTGAGGTTTATATTTAATATTTACTCACCCTTATAGATCCTTTTTGTTCCTGATTACCTCTGTGCTTTGCTCAGTCCTCCAATGCCCTATGAGCATTTACTTCAACCCACGGTTTCTCCTGGACCATCGTAACAGTTGCATAAGCCGTTAAACCACAGGGCCAAAGATCGGGCCATAATCGCTATGCAAGCAATCATGGCTATGCTACAGCTGCCTTATAGAAGCCTTACAGCGCTGTTACGGGCACGAATCGTAACAACCATCGTGACCCTGTTACGAAATGATCCATTTGCGATTGGTTCATGCATGGTAGCCTGCTTTATGTCATGCCTCGGTAGCCGAATTACGTGTTAGGCTGACGAATGTTATGCACTTATCAGACAAGTATAATGCTACAGGGTAGCTACATATTTATCAAGGCCGAAGCTAAATAAATCAAGGGCTACTAGATCATGTCCTGGCAGTCAAATCAAGAGCCGGGTTTTTAGTCATCCCAGCTCTAGCGTTATTGAATTATAAAAGGCCTTACCGCGCCGGCTTGATGCCTCATTTGCATCCCGAAGATTCCGGACCTCAATATTCTCATGGATTATTTCCTATTGCAACAGATGCCAAGGCTCCTAATATTGACTCTAGAGAGCTACTATAATGGCTCCTAATTCATCTGCTAACGTTTTTAGACTAAGACTAAGTCTCAAGGACTATCTTGGGGGTCTTTGAAGCCCATGGTGTTGATGGTTGGGTGGCCTCGCTAGGTGGTGTTGGAGTCCGTAACTGCACATCAAGGTTTAAGACTACATTTTCCGGGTTGCAAGGGGCATGACCAGCTCCTCTAGAACCTCCTCGTATGTTGATTTCTGTAAAGGTGACCTTAAATGCCGTATAAAAGGCCAGAAAGATCTCAGTATTGGAAATATGGGTTATAGACCATCTGATCAGATGTTCTATTTCTCGACCATCAGCCTGATAAAGTGGCCCAAAGCACACAACATCCCAAGTTCGGAGTAGGCTATATGCATGAGTAGGCATACAGAGGGTGATAATCTTGTTCCCCTTGTAATATCTCTCGAAATCAGCAGAGCAGTGGCTTTAGTGACCATCAGATGAACGGTTAAATATAAGAGGGAAAAGGGCGGCGCCCGCTTATTAAACACATTGTACTATATTACGTTTAATGTTTCTTTCCATTATTTCTTTATTATATCCCTTAATTATACTACTCTTAGGAGACATTACAATTCACACCTACTGCCCGTTTCCTAACCGATTAGAAGCTGAAATATAAGCCTTAAGATAAGGCAGCCACGTACAAGAGCAATCTCAAGTAGTGCAAGTACATTGAAGGGCTGGGCATTCACTAATGTAGTTTATTCGTTCACAGAGTCTGTGGGCTTCCACTTTAACGCGAGGTGTTACGTTAGTAATGTTTTGTGGTATAAGAGTGATGTGAAAAGAAGAAAATGGAAGAGATCAATGCTGCAGTAAAGTCGCCTAACCCGTGTGGGTCTAAGGCCCAGCTCTGTCGGAACGGGACAGAGTAATCTGGCGTTTTAGGGAGAATATTGTGGACATAGTGTGTAGCAGTTGCGCACTAAAAAGAAAGCTCCGAGTGAAGCGTCCTAGCATTCAGAAGTGGGACAATTCAGATGGTCTGTACTGGTTGGCCACGGGCTGGCCTAATCACTGGATGACAAAGGTGCTGATTCTTTCATATTGTGGCCACTCCTTGAGGAATACATAACCCTACAAAGTATCTGAGTTCTATAACTAGAGATTCCATCCATCATCTTTTATATTTTATGCCATCGCTTGTTCCTAGTTTTGACCATGATACAGATAAACTCTGTCAACAGTGAAGTGTTGGTCTCTTGGCCTGGCTTTATTACAGAGCTTGCACTGTTGGTTTTTGCCATCGCTGTGCATCGCCGTTATTTCTCCAACTTGTCAGACATTCCAGGGCCTTTCTGGGCATCTGTCACTCGGCTCTGGCACGTATGGATCATCCTTGAAGGTAAACAAAATGTGAGGCTCAAGGCCCTTCACAGAAAACATGGGCAATTCGTTCGCATTGCCCCAAACGAGGTGAGCGTTTGTCACCCAGATGGATCCACACTACTGCTTCGCGCCAATTTACATAAGGTCAGTTTTGATCGTGCGATATAGTCTTGGTGCAAAATCCCTAACAATCTACATAGGGTGACTGGTATAGCGTCACGGCAGTACCCGATTATCGATTTCAAAACCCCATGTCAACTACAAATCCCAAGATCAAGAAAGCTCTTTCGAAGCACTTCACAGCAGGCTATGCTTTGTCCCAAGTCCTCAAACGAGAACCAGATGTCGATGAGAATATTGAGCATTTACTTCGCTGGGTAGAAAAGTACGCTGAAGACCGGATGCCGATGGATCTGGACAGATTTATAACATATACGACGTTTGATAACATAGGCTCCGCCTTGTTCTCTGAGCCGTTTGGATTCATTAGGGCTGTATGCCACGTTCCTTTGCTTGCTTAATCTCTTTCACCTTGCCTTAAGAAGTTCGAAACATTGTTCACATGCCATAGTGATGCTAACTTCTACAGGGTCGCGACATCGACGGCACATTAAGGAACAACGTGGCATTGAGTAGATTTGCAGCGGTAGCGGGCTTTTTCATAGGCCCTTTGCGTATCCTTATCAATCCTCTTAACAGTTGGTTGCTGCTTCTACCTATGGGGCGCCTCTACAGAACAACGTCAGTCGCCATCAAGAAGCGTCTGAACAACCCTGAAGCACATAATGACATGGTCGCACATTGGTTGGGCGCTCACCAGAAGTCTGGCGGACTCAGCCTTCGGAAAATCGAAGCACAGGCCAACGTCAACGTGGGAGCAGGGGCAGAACCTGTTTCATGTGTGTACCACCTTTAGTCAAACAGTACCGTTTCTCACCCTTGCCATTTACTGATTCAAGCCAACAGCTGCAATACAGAGTCTTTTGTATCACCTAATTCAGCATCCCGAAGACTGGCTTAGGGTTCGTAACGAGATTCACGCCGCGAAAGCTGAAGGCTCGTGCCATGGTCGCGTCGTTTCGTTTCATGATGCCGACAATTTAACATACTTACGGGCCTGCATCAAGGAGGCATTGCGTGTGTTCAGCCCCACGACCATGGGACTGCCTCGCGTAGTAGCAAAAGGAGGAATCAACATCGCAGGTCGACATTTTCAGCAAGGCACAATCCTAAGCGTATCTTCAAAGTGAGTGCATGGAATAATGCGTTCCTCCTCTGGATATGCTGACTACTCCTAGTGTGGTGCACTCATCAAAAGATATTTGGGGAGATGATGCCGATCAATGGAATCCAGAACGTTGGCTGACGGGAGACACGAAGAAGCTGGACAGGAACTGGATAGTGGTAAGCCCTTGAAATGTCTGGTTTTGAGAAATGGCTAAATGAGACAGTTTTCCGCTGGATATATGACATGCCCTGGCCGTCATTTTGCCTGGATGCAAATCTGCAAAATGGCGGCTACGCTGTTGCGTAACTATAATATTAGCCAAGTCGACCCCAAGAACCAGTGGCGATACCAAGCGAATTTCACGGCTCTGACTTACTCGTGGCCCGTCTGGGTTGAGAAACAGGAGCATGAAGTGGGTGTGCATCCTGACATTTAGACTCTCCCTGCACATAGAGATCAGTTCAAGGCAGTATTCTTAACATTTTTATAACGTAGGATAGGCGAGTTAGATAAGGGAATAAAGAAATACAATACAACATGAGTTTATTTTAGCTAGCCTGGTATTACAGTACTGAGCACCTGCACCTTCTGGTCCAAAAGAAACATGCTCTTTGTAAAGTCTAGGGTGGGTACATGGCAATTTCTGGCTGAGCGAATGAAGTACTTAGAAATACCGATGCTGCCTGGAGTTCCGGGTCGTGAATCTTGGAAGTGGGGACAGACCCACAGTACGAATCATAAGTACTGTCGCTTGCATCAATCAGGTAAGTACATCGAGATGAACGCTTTATGTTTAGGGAAGAGTGAAAACAGTGTGGAAATTTCCTTAAGCTAGATATGTGCGGCTTTGTTTATAAACGAGAGTTATTTTTGGAGAGGAAGGTGCAATTGCTCAATACTGTACATGTGTTGATTAATGCCATACAGCATTTTTCTCGTTGTACGGTGTCCTTGTCAACTCGAGCTTGATCCACAGCATTGCCACCCTTTCAACACCTCATTCTTGATTTCCGGGAAAGCGGCTGCAAATCGCGCACGGGCCGCTCGCATGAATGACCTCCAATTCGCTTTGCACTCATCACACAGACGGACGCCCCCAAACCGCCGAATGTCTGAGCTGCTAGAAACTGCATTGGAGCAATACGAACAATGCTTTCTAGCGCTAGTTTCCAAAAGGCCACAGAACCCAGGAAGCATTAGCTTGTCGAACTTGGTGATGGTATCCATGTAGTGTCCATCTTTGTCGGGTTTCACAATATCGCTGTCGACCTTATGCCAGAGCTTGAAGTTGGCGCGCGTCAATTCCACCACCTGATCCGTCTCAGGCCTTCCGATCATCAGACCGTCTTCGACAAATCGATACCTTCTTGTCATCATATGGATGGGGCCTCCGAACGGTCTGATGAAATTAAGGACGCAACGTTTTGCAGGATCATGCGCCCATTTAACATCTAGCGCCCAGAGAATTTCTCGGTAATCTCTGTAATTCTCAACTCGCATCTCGCTACCAACGTACCCGAAAGTACTGTTGGTCTCGCCCTCGGCGCGATGCTTATAGAAAGCAACGGCGTCATAAAGCGTATCGCTCAGCTCCGCAACAAGTTGCAACTGTTCCTCGCGAAAAGGGATCTCACTAAAGCCGTTACATGCCAGAGCGCTGGCAATCGTATACCGCGCTAGGGCGTCACAATCGCGGAGCCGGAACCACCACTGTGGAGACTTTGCAAGAGCGTTCAGATAGCGACCAAACAGCTCAGAGTCCCGCTGCTTCCTGGATTTCTCTGCTGACATGAGCAAAAAAGTCCTGAACTCGCGTGACATATCCTCTCGCATCGAAGTTCCTCCGAAGAGAGTACTGAGAAGCTCATCTAAGTCATAACCGATAATGTTTTTACTGTTGATCTCCGGAATTAAGTCGCCGCGAAATTCGGCCACGATAGCAATGATGATAGTCCGGTTGAACGCCAAGTATCTCTCCCAGCTAGTCCAGTTGGGTATAACGCATCTGGAATACTCCCAGGCGCAAGCAAGAGTCTCAGCGATAGTTTCGCTGGAGAGGTTAAATGGTTGTAACCCGTCTCTCAACTCTTGTGGAAAGTACCACTTCTCGTTAGAAACATTGACAGCCGTCTGATGCTCGATTTTAGAGTTACTCATGGTGTTGTATAAACAAGGTTAATGTAAATTAGAACGACTTGTGCAATTTTCAACGAAGGAAAGAATTTAGATGATCAGAATGTTCGTATCTCCCACTTACTTATACTCTATGCCAAGTCTAAGCCGAGATGTAGCTCCAGGGCACATATGGCCCTCTTGTGTGGAGTCCAGGAAGGGCGTTATACCTAACCGACGCAACTGGACGCTGCATGTACCATATCAGATCGAGAAATTAATTAGTGCCTGTGGGTCGAAGCTAATAAGGCCACTGGCGAGATGTCAGACCTATATTTGCATTCCAGCCAAGTGGCCTTTTGCAAATCAGCCAATATGACCCACAAGCGCTACTCAATCGCCTGACTTAATATGGTAATGTGAAACGTATTTCACACTGGATGAAAGCACGCATGAAGGCCTTCAGAGTCATCTTCATGTGCTCCTGGCTGTCAATATGTCACATCTCGGGACCGTTATTTCTTATTGAAGGCTCTTGCTTAGTAATCGTGTGCTGCTGGAGTAGCGGAATGAGAAGAGAGCTGTCTTAATGTTAAGGTCAGTCTTGAACCATTGATAAACGTGGGGCGATTTCTGAGCCCTTGCCTGATGCTTAAAACTGGGGTAGCATGCCGGGGACAAATCAAGGGCACTGTTTCCTCGTCATGCATCCAGTAATGCTACTACTGAGTCAACACACCTACAACTGGACCATCTAGACACCGCCATTAACCGGTCCCTAGTAAACACTGCAGCAATGCAAAGCATATGACTGTACTTATTTATACAAAATGGGTTTCTGGCATAGTTTTCACCCCGTCCAGCTCTACCCCTAAATACTTCTTAGCCACGCCTTGATAGTTGAGATTAAATAGACAGAAATGGCATATAAAAAAAGGATTTAGCCCCAAGAGAGGACTATCCAGGGCATGAAGTTATTTCCTTTTGTATCCAAGCATGGTAAAAAAAAAGTGAACTACGAACTGGGACTTAGTGGCCCTTATACCGCAAGGCCTTATTACTGGCGAAGTCTTCTCTAGTGGGGCCATGGTTTCCGAATTAGTAGCTTGGGACGTGTAATGATAAGCTGAAGCATATTCGCCGCATTCCTTTTGTTCAGATGTCAACAGGTGCGTCCTAATCCTTGGCTTGGTAAGCTACCCCGGTAGTCTTTTATCAGTGACGAAGTTTTTTCTAGGTAATCTATGGCCGCGTAGATGGCATTTCAAGATATTTGGTAATCTGACAAATCTGTTCCCAGGATCTTTCAGTTTCACAAAGCAAGCATCAGCTGTCAGCTATCTCAAGTTCTCAACACGATATAATACCTCTCAGAAACAGACTTCAGGCAGCACACCAACTACCCACACAAGATCCAACATGCTTGAAGGCCTTTCAATGCAGCCTTCAATAATAGCAAAATCTTTGATAGGCAACTAACGGCTGCCCATGCTTGACTGGCAATTGCGAGTAGAGACTTGGTTCTCCGTGCCATTGCGAGTGATATTTCGGAGACGTCGAAAGGCAAGCAAACGATATCTTTGTCCTCCAGATCCTGTAGCTTTGAGTTCAAATGCGTGACGATAACTTAATAGCAAACGTTGGAGTCTATCGGCATTGTAAACCTGACGGACAGCGGGAAAGAAGATGTTATCAAACCACCGAGAGGCCTGCTCGTCAGTTAACCGATTGGAGTCACAAGATATGTGAAAATGAGCGCCTTCAGCCTTGGCGAAGATGACATGCTGCTCTTCTCTCAGTAGCGAGGGAATCAGCTGGGGCTAATCCAGATCCGGATCCAGGCGATCCAAGGTCAGGCGGACGTCCGTGGAAATATTCTGACCATTCTGAGGAGCAGAGTAAAACCAAATCACATGTATTGATGTTATAGGAGAAGCCACGAAAGTCAAAGCGCTAACGATGTCGAACGAGACAACTGGAGGAGCTGGTCGTCAATGTTCGGGGTGGAGACAGACATTTGTAATACGTCTCATACTTCTCAAGGCCCTCAAAGCACTGGGTGCTAGGATAAATATGATAAGTCGGCCATATTCCACATTGCTGGGGCCGGACCTGAAGCTTCCGCAATAGTACCCGTCGATCCTATTGTCAGACATAATGCAATGTCGAGAGTTCAGATGATCTAAACATAGACAGTCAGCAGAAAATACAAACTGGGTACTATCTTCATCTTGCTTGCTCTATCCTCCCACCGTTCAGGTAAACTCTTTTTGTCCTTGTACTCTCTAAATCATGTTTCGGTTTATGTTCATATCCACAACCATTCCTTATCCTTATATGGTAGTAAATAGTCTCCCGTTCGCAGATTACTTGAGAACATATCTCACTATTTAGATATTCTAAGAAGGTTATTTCTCAGTTTATGTGAGCGGTTTGCGTAGTTAGGGAGCCGCCAGCGTAACGTTAGACGTCCAATTGGGGGAATGGTGTTTATATTTATTTAGTGTTACACTGTTGTGCTACTCCGCTTTGTTACCTCTCACTCCTTGTTGCCTTCATGATTTATGATTCGTAAGTTGCTAGTGTAGAGCTTTCCCCAAACTCCAAGACCTTCTTTCCATTTTCCCCTATTTAGTTTTCTCTACTCTGGTATCTTCCCTCAATTAGATCACAGGCCTCGCACCCGATCCATAGCTTTGCTCACCTCGTCGAGCTACCTGTCGTTGGTGCCCCTGCCCTTGGTGTAGGGCTGTTGCAGCCGCAATAGTTTCCAGCAATTTGCGCAACGGAAGATGTCCTCATTTTTATTACAGTCACTAAGCGAACACACTGGAGCAAAGACTTTTCCTATAAGATATTATCGCCAGCCCCGCCACCTTGAGAAACAGTAACCTAATAAGCTTTTATTCCTTTTATGAAGGCAGCTTTATATAATATTGCTGTATTTTATCGGACCAAGAACTATATAACTTCAGATTAAAAACATAGGTTCAACTTTAGCACAAAACCTAATGAAAAGAGCTTAATAGCGACCTATAGTAGGATAAGACACGAAGTACTTAAGTAGCCAGACACTACTATACTAACCTGGGTAGACCGGCAACCTGCACATCTAGGGATAGGTTGAATCTGAGTGAGACCTGGCGAGATCCTAGAGATCCTAGGCCCGATCAACTAATTACCGCCTACAATCTACAGCACAAGGAAATTTTAAGGGACAAGCTACTCCAAGATCACCTCGTGCTGAGATATTAATATAACATCTTCTACATTAGGGCACTA
This sequence comes from Fusarium cf. hostae, assembly GCA_011035825.1. NCBI lineage: Eukaryota > Fungi > Ascomycota > Sordariomycetes > Hypocreales > Nectriaceae > Fusarium > Fusarium cf. hostae. The sequence goes on from WEXE01000322.1 coordinate 20,753, forward strand.
CCTGCCAATGCGAGATACGTAAAGTAAATAAGTTTATTACAAGGTTACAGTGAAGGAAGCTATCAATTTAAGGACAATACATAAAATCAGACCGCAAGTCTGCATTACCACTAATAAGTTTAATATAAACCTCTAGTTATTTGAAATATTAGAGTAGATATAGAATTAACAAATAAACTTCTTATCTGTTTTTAGGAAGTAATTATTTGGTGCTATTTTTTATTAGGCCACACTTAAAAAAGCTTTTAAAGAGATTTCCTACTTTTGTAAGGAAACGATATTTTAATATAAGTTATTGTAATTACGTACCGGTATAATTTTAATTTCCGGAGCTTACTATCTGGAAAGGTAATAGGGAGAGGCATTTTGAAAGTGTATTAATATCTTTCTTTTATGTAATACTATATATTATGTTGAACTCATGTATTTATATTATCTTTTATAAATAGCTCTTTTCTTTCTTAATATATCTATATAATTCTTTAGTATTCTCCTGAAATCTTAACCTTTAGTATTTATATATATATTATATCATTACTTTAAAACTATATAAGCTAAGTTTCAGTTAAGTATTAAAAACTAAACCTTGCTTTACCAAAATGGATATTTCTGAATGGTATACTGCCAAGAATTTCGAAGAGGTCCTGCATCTAAACAGTGATTATATCGAAGACAGTCATGACGGTTGTCCCTGCTCCTCGCCATATAATGATCACCCTAGAAAAGATTGCGAGAGCAAAGATGATTATGGAATGCTGAAAGAGCTCTGCCGTAAAGGCCTGTTGGTAATGGGAGATCCGAAACGTGATTGGCGTGGTAATCGACAACGGTCCGCCCAAGGGGTCTACGAACAGATCCCATATCTCGAGTTTATCATGCATGAGCGACCAAGCACAATGCGCAACATCCTTTTAGGATTGGAACATGATCCTCGACTTACAGTAGGCTGTTGGAGCGAACGAGAGCGTTTATTCACAGGAAAACGGGTTCCTTTTCGACAGCGCCGGCAAGCTGACACAAAGATTGACCAGGTGGAGTATCGTTATGGGAGAGATCTGTCTTTAAAATCTTTTTGTCTTGACGGTGTGAAAGCTTTCAAGGATCAAGATATCTTTATCTGTGCGGTTGCAAAGAATATGGGATGGGACGAGGATTTCAACTTGGCAAGCCAAGTGTCAAAGCACATAACCAGGCCAAGTATGTGGAACGATATACAAAAATGGCCAGAACTGCTTCGAGAAAATGACTGGTATATCAGACGCAGCTGGCGGAAGGGATCCCATTCTTCCTCCCCATATTTAGGTTTTCCTAGGATGGATTGTGAAACGGATGAAGAATATCGATCTTTGACACAGCTTACCGAAAATGGATTACTGGTGCTTGGGGGGCAAGGGCTTGATAAGGGCCCAGACTGGCGTGGTGGGCGTCTAACTAGGAACCAACGGATGGAGTATCGGGGAATTCCTTGTCTTGAATTCATTGTCCATGAGGAAACAGTACCTAACTTGATCTCAAACCTGCTGGCTGATAAAGAGCTCACGGTGGTTGTTAGGGGTGGAAAATCCGGCTTGACAAGGTCTCAGACTACGAAATTCTGCGACCGTATGGAACGAGAGTTGCAGCCTGGTGCTTCCTGGAAAGCGCAATTGACTACACCAGAGCAATCTCTGGAAGACCTTTGCCTCAATCGCGTTAAGATCTTGAGGCGCCAAAATGTCTCAATCTGCACTGTTGCTATGAGGCTAACCGAGAATAACAAAGAAGAACTTGAGGGGGAAGAGGCAGCTTTCATTAAAGCTACCACAAAGTTCGACTTGATAGACAAAATAGCCGCCCATATTGAGAATCCAAGAAACCTGGATCACGCGAAAAACCCTTGCCAGCTCTTCAAATTATACGATACTTATATTGATCGCAATTTTCAGACTGAAGACGTGGAGAAGTCAAAAATGCTGCTTAGAAACGAGCTACTGGCAATGGAGAATCGTATTGAAATTCGTGAAGACTGGAAAGGTTGGAAGATTCCTTTACTAAAGTTTGCCTTTATTCAAAGTCCAACTAAGGAAAACTTTATATCTAAATTATTCCAGGATCCAGAACTTGCAGTTGGCTGTTGGAACGGGAACGATGGATCATTTCGACACATGAAGATGAATACCACATGTTCAACGATATATGCAACATTCGAGCAATTTATATATCACGATGAGGATGGCGATAGTGATGATGACGGTATCCAAGAAGAAGATGCACAGTGTTACAGTGAAGATTATGGAACATCTTTGCGTGGAGAGGTTCTCGAGCATGTGAAAGCACTGAAGGACCGAGATGTCCTTATCTGTATAGTAGCGATGAGGGCTAACAAACTTATTGAGGATCGGGACACAGGAGCCTTATCGAAGGCAATTGAAAACTTTGACATTACGAAACGGGTGGCAGACCATCTTGAGGCTGTTAACTCAGGTGCAACAGACGTTGAGTCGACCATATCTCGAAGACAGAGCGCAACTATAGATCATCAAAAGGCTCGTCCACTCCTGGCAAAGAACGCGAAGCAAAAATTGAGTCAAACTACTAGCAGAGCTAATCCAAACGCTAGTAAGCACGCCAAGGCCAAAGCAGGCGCCAAGGGTAAATCTAAAGGAAAAGTGGAGGATCAATCTGAAAGCCCTTTGAAATCGAGAGGTCGTAAGAAAAAAGATACACAGTGCAGGCATAAAGCTCAGAATGATCCCACCTATCACGTCTGGTACGATCCTGTCGCTTGTCACGTGTATGATGCTTGTTTTGTCCTCGCCAATTCTGACGCCAACAGTAACAAGTTTTATATCATTCAAGTCGTGAAAGACCTTAAATCGCCCACTTTTTGGACAAGGACTCGATATGGTCGTGTTGGCAAAACGGGTCGAACAGACATACTGGGTGATGGATCACGTGATGAAGCTGTGAAAATATTTAAGAAAAAGTTGAATGATAAGACACATCCTGCTAGGAGCAACCGTACACAAGGATCTGAGTCTGACAAGTACACCATTGTCGAACGTAGCTATAACCTGGATCCCGGTGCCGAAAAGGTCATATTCTCTCAGAACTATGATGCCACCAAGTTGCCTCTGGGCCACCTGACTGAGGCAACCATTACCAAAGGTTTCCAGTGTCTGCAAGAACTTGCTCATTTGCTTGACACCCCCAGTCTCGCTTCCGGAAAGTATAAATGTTCGAAGGTTATTGCTACTGAAAAGCTCTTCAACAAGTACTACTCCCAAATTCCTCATGGGTTTGGTCCTAAAGTACCACCTGTTATACTCGATAATACGATACTGGAGAAGGAGCTTGATCTTCTGCACAGCATATCAAATATGAAGGATGCAGGCGAGATTATGAAGCTCCACCGCAATTCTATGTCTACAGGCAGTGAAATTATAAACTAACACCAACTATAAAATAACGAGTCTATGAAGCATAGTCTTGCTCAGAGTGACTGGAGGCTTTATGTCTTAGGTTTGTAAAATATAGTCAAAAGATAATTTTGTTTCCTAACGTTGTTTCTTGTTAGTAGTGGATTTCACTCTAATTTATAAATTATGGTAACAAAGATTTAGTAGATTGAATACCAAGATCTTCATAAGACTCAATCATAACATCCCTTTTCTCTCGTGTCTTACCTCATGGCCTGTACCAATTCATCTTCCAGCAAGAGCCTCTCCCAGTGAAAATGTGAAGAAAAAGCTAGAACTCCATATACCATACCACGGAGCGCCACCTCCTGCACTGTCCTCAATACACTGGCAGTGAGGAGAGTGAGGTAACGTCCAATTGCTTAGGCAAGCTATCTCACTCTCTTGTTTTGAGCGTCGATTACCTGACCACACAGATCTGACTTGTCCTGTGCGTCCAGCTTGTGGAAAGCCTCCAGGCCACCAGGGATGAGGGATGCAATCTTGTCTGACCCTTCGAAGAAAGTCAATTCGGCCGGACTGAGTTTCTGTCCCAGATCTTCTAGCAAGAATGACTTGCCCGACCCGGAAATGCCATAGAGAAAACCCAATGACCGTTAGCTTAGGTGTTACCTGCGTGCCTAGGATTGAGCCGGCGTTAACCATACCAGGGACAGAAGTCAGGCCCTGGTTGTTACGGTTATCGCCTTGCTGATAGTGGAAGAAGCAGCCATTGTGAGGATTGTGAAAATCGGCGATTTATGTGCCTAGACGTCCTGCAGGAGAGATAAGAGAGGGGAAGAATGGCATGCGTGTCAGGAATAAATGAAAGATGAAGACTTGGAAAGATAATGTGTTAAGGTTTGTTACACTTCCTATCGTTTTCGTTTCTGCTACGGTTGGTCAAGGTCAGACCGATCATCATGGTGAAATTGCAAAGGGCGGGGAGACTTTGGAACGGCGTCGGACCAACGATGAACCGCGTTGTTTACGCTAATCTTGCTAACTTCAGCAGGTGGTGGAAATGATAAGCTGGCAGAATTTCTACTCAAATATTCTTGTCTGGACCAGGGCCCGCTCCAAGCTTAGACCAATCAGAACTCTAAAAATACTACCCTCTCTTTCTGACTTGGAACGAGGCCCCATTCCTGGATCGGTCATGTTCACAAAAACACGTAACGGGGCGCGTTCCCAGCGCGATGTCCCGCACCATCCCAGCAAAGTTCAATGGGCATTCGGAATCGCAAGTTACCGATAACATCTAGCCAAAGCTCTCTCTCAACAACATTCCAGAATCACATCCTCACAAACCCTCAGAATCACTCTGGTGACCCAAACAATCGCTGCCAGGCAGCTTCAGAGACTAAGAAACACTGAAATTACATTATGACATTTCTCAACCAGCTATCATCTCTCACTGGCCTGTTATAGTCTCCAAATGGAACTGCAGGGCGGAGAAGAAAGACGAAAATACTACGTAGGAACACTCGATGACTAGGGTGCCGCACGTTGATGTCAAGTGCCACGGTGAAGCCTTTTCAGATTTCCAAATGTGCATGTGACCAGGTTCCGTAGGTACGATCGTGCTGGGACTCGGTTTTGGTAGCTGGATCATCGCTCCCATGAGCACGAAATAATACACGTACATAGCGTCAACTAATAAAAGTTCACGCAACTTGAAGGTGATGTCACGAACAAGTTAACAGAGCTTGTAAGTGCGGAGATTTTCTCCCTTTCGAAGCAGCCGAGGCTTCCAAGTCTCGTGCCCGTCAAAGTACCGCTCTGAATCATATTGAGTGTGGTGATGCAGAGTTCTAAGCCCAACGCCGAGTCGGAGGCAATCGGATGCCTAGATCCCCAGAAGAATATGAGCTTAAATATACCTTACTGAAAGTCTTGCCTATCCCGTCCACCTATATAGATCATCGCCATACAAGAGAAGATTTTCATTTTCTAAAACTACATGACTGAATCAGTTTACAACATTCGATGGCTGACCGCTCGTTTCATTAAACGAGGCTGGAGAAAAGTTGCACACAGACAAGCATCGGGCCGAGGTAACCGCTCCAAGACATGGACCGTAGCTGTGAGTAGCAAGATTAGAGTATGAGTTACAGTTC
>WEXE01000323.1:0-24386 GCA_011035825.1 Fusarium cf. hostae
GAGCCGGCCTAATTCCTCCAGGCGAAGTGGGCGATAGGCCACGGCAACTGTCGATAGAACGTGTCGACACATTTCGGGGTTCCGACGCCCCAGGTTTTGGATATGCCATACCATTAGATCGTACAGAGCTTCCAAGCCAGCAGGTATCTTTTTGATGACTTCTAGTACCTCCCAAACCTCTGTGGCTTGAAGCTCCTGGCAGACCAAGGCCACCCAGAGAAAGGTGTCGTCGGCATTGTCAATCAAGTGCTGTTGAACAGTGTCCCTTGTTTTTTGGTCATATTCCTTGTCGAGTGCCAGTTCATCCACCTTGCGCCGGATGTATATGCGGACAGCAGCGGAGATCGAGTCCTCGTTCAACTCGAGCTGCAACCTGACCTTCTGCTTCGCCTTGCCTAGTTTCTCTTCAATGAGCGGCCAGTTGCGACTGGATACAATCCACTTGACGCGAGAGGGCTTAGCAATAAAGTCAAGAAGCTGGTGTAGATTCTTTGTGCACTCATCGAGGGCGTCAACAATCAGGATCACACCCTCCGAGCTCGGATCCTCGAGCATGGCTGCAAGTATCTTGGATAAGGCTTCCCAAGCATTCCCATCCTCAAAAAGCTGTTTACCCGCATGGTCGTACTTCTCCCGAACATGCGAGATGAGCGCCGGTTGTTGGTCTACGAAAAGGTAGATCAGACCTCGTAGTACGGCTGTCGCATTACTCAGTCGTGCCTCGGTGGCCTGGCAGAAGAAATAGGACAGGCGGTTGTCCGGTTCCTTCTCCAGCTCGTCGATGATACCGCACAGCAGCATCGTCTTGCCTTTGCCAGGGTCGCCTTTGATCCAGAGCAGCTGGCTCTGCGGATCGTTGCGCCATCGCTGGAAGTCGTCGTTGTCGAGGATCCAGCGGTAAGAATCCCTGAGCAGGCCGCCCTTTGTACTTTCAATGCGCGTTTTGTCGTCGCGAGGATCAGTCTCGCGTAGGTCTTTCAGGCATTGCTTGTCCCTGTCATCTTGGTGTCTCCTTTCCTGCTGCCGTGTTTGGTCCTGGATGGCCGAATGGATGCCTTGGAGATTCATCTCCAGAGCGCTTGCGGTATCGGTGAGTTTCCGGAGATAGATCTTGCTCCGTTCAGTGTTGTATTGATCCGAGTCTGTTCCAACAGCAGCCTCGGCTTTCTGGATCTCGTCGAGCTGGCCAGCCCAGTCATCTCGTCGGAACACATCCCTCAAGACCACGGCAGCCCAGTTGCGGTGGTAAAGGCAGACGCTCTTCACCTGATACGAGAGAAGTTTCTCGTATAGCTGCACGACGTGCTTCTCCAGTTGGACTCGCAGTCCCGCAGAGCATTGCTCTGCCTTATTCTCGTCGAGAAGTAGGGACACCAAGTTCCAGTACCATTCCATTCTNCGTGCTTCTCCAGTTGGACTCGCAGTCCCGCAGAGCATTGCTCTGCCTTATTCTCGTCGAGAAGTAGGGACACCAAGTTCCAGTACCATTCCATTCTTGACAGGACGTAGGCGATGCCATTGCGATTGTAGCGTGCCTCGGTGACGGGGTTCGAAAGGATCTAGTAGCTGTTAGCGGGGGATCGTCCACCATTCTCTTCGGTTGGGGAAGCTGATTACACACACCTCTAGTCCAAGGCAGACGCCGACCCAAGCGACGGCGGCTTCCGGCGCGGCCTGTATTGCCTTGTCCACTATCCCCCTCACCGCTTCCACTGCTTGCAAGCCTTCGTCGATTCCTCGCTTGATGGACGCTGCTTTCTGCGTCCGGTCTAGTCCATCCTGGACCAACTGCTGCATTTGGCGGCATCTTGTCTCCCGAGCCCCCCCTATCTCGTTTTCCGTTGACTCGCAAGTAACAGAGCTCGGGTCGTTTCGGTGAAGTCCAACTGATAGGATCTTCTCGTACGCTTCGACTAATTTGGGCTCGCTCGCTTTGAGCTCGTCGTAGGCCTGGTTCCAAAGTCGCTCTTGTAGACTCGGTAGAGGCGAGGTTTCGGCATCTGTCGAGGTGGGTGGAGAAGGCGTTGGCTGAGGTGTTGGTCGAGCTGCTGGTTCAGATGCAGGCCGAGACGGTGTCGGCGAAGGTGATGGTGAAGGAGCCGAAGGAGACAACAGCTTTTTGGCCTTGGATTCGACTTTCTCAAACCAGCGAGGCGCCATCTTCACTTTGAACAAGGCACCTTGGCCTTGTTGCGCGATATGACGGTATCAGTGAGATGGCTTCTGTCGGATCGATGAGTCGGGACGACAAAACGGATTGTCATTACTGACAACTTGGGCAGCAACATCTTTGCGGGATTTCTCGTGCGGGCAGGGGAGGCGTCAGCAGCTGAAAAGGACCCCTGTAGCCAGGCGCAGCTTCTAAGTCCAACAGGATTGCTGAGTAAAGGGATAGCTGCGCCAGGCTCATAGCAGGGCTCTACCGTGTTCGAAATGGAAAGCGCAAGCCAAAGCAAGCGAGCGAGCGAAGAGGTAACAGGCAGGCACGTGACTTTCTGCGTGCACAGCCATTTGTTAGATCACTCCATGTGGGGACCTTTCCTCCATCTCTGTCATCATTGAGGTTTCCCCATACCATTGAAATGAGGCACAGCGCATTGCAGATGCGTTGAGTAGCCCTACTAAAGTAAAAGTAGACTGTTGTTTCTATTCCCTGCAGGTCAGCGACTGCGACGGCAACGTAGTCACCAACAACCGTGAGGATGTGCCACCTGTTTCCCATTAATATCAAGCTTGCCAGTTCAAGAGCAGCGCTGCATTACTTGTGTACAATGGATGAGTATTGCCATGGTTGATGTTGATGTTAATGTCGATATCGGGTCTTCATCTTGGTTCATAGCTGATCTGGTCGTGACATGTTGGATTATGCCCACAAATGTTGTTGTTGATTGTTGGATGCTTGGCTCATGCCGGAGCGGATTATTGATTTGGCGAAAGGCTCAGGCTTGCTTTGTCAGCAATCAACTGGCGAGCGTCATTTGTCTCCCTCGTGATTCACCTGCTCATGAATTCTTCAAGCGAAATTCTCTGTAGTTCGGCAGTTCGATCTCACTCACGTTATTCAAAAATATGTACGATTCCTCGGGCCACAAAACGGACAGTTTCTATGTTGAAAGATCTGATAGGGTAGATGATGGCCGATGTAAAATGCACTTAGCGGGCATGTGCTCGCTTTTTACCTAAGCCTTTTCCGACGCCCTTACGTCATTCCTGTTTAGGGTAGCTAGTACCTAAGTCAATAAATCTGGAACTCAGACATTTTGTTAGACTTTCAAGCCAAAATTCACTGCTAAGAAAATGTGAGCGAGTGTTACTGTCGGAGGCTGATGATGAAAAGCCTACTTCTTTGGCTCGATAAATTCACAAATGATAGCCCGCATCACGTTGTCCAAGGGATCTGTGTGCCTAACAGAGAGCCTTGTGCATGAGTGGCTGAGCGTGATAAAATGCGAGCCTCCCCTCATCCAGATCAAATGTTCTCATGCTCACTGTAATTTGTCATGGAGACCACTGGCCTTGTTATCGGAGTTGCTGGGCTCGCTGGGCTTTTCACCTCCTGCCTAGAAGCAATCAACATAGTACAGTCCTACCAGACATTCCGAACCGACTCGCATACTTTGAACACTCGGTTCAAGGTCGCCAAAACCCTCTTCGAACAATGGGGTCTACGCGTGGGAATCGAGCAGGGCAGGCTGCTACCTCATCACCATTCCGGCCTCGACGACGAGAACACGTCTGCAACGGTAATGGAATTACTATACATCATCATCAAGACCATCTGTGATGAGAGCAACATGCCTCTATACCGGACTGGGGCCGGGGGACGCGACGGCGAGCAGACTTACGCTGGAATGCCCGGGTCGAGGCGACAGAAGCTCTCCTGGGCGATCCGGCGCAAAGGCATGCGCATGGAGGAGGTCGAAATATTCGAAAAGCTGGTGGATCAACTAGATAAACTGGTGCCTAGCCAGAGCACGCGACCGATGGATAAGCCGGATCCAGACCGCATCGACACGTTTGCACAAGGCATGAAATTGACCAAATTGAAAGAGGCTGTTGTCTGACCGATACTAGGGATTAAGGATATACAAAAGATCCTGGCTCGGATCGAAGGTGAGAATAGAGGTAAGGTGTGTCGTCGTTACTTCCGAATTTTAAGCTAACATCCTCGGAGCCGAGATACGGCGCGAACTCCACTTCTGGCTTGGCGGTTCTCCAAATGAACGGTACCACGACTCCCTCCAGAAAAGACTGCCTGGCACGTGCAACTGGATCCTCGACCGACCCGTGTTTCAGCGCTGGCTCGAGGCGGAGTTTCCCGCCGGGCCAAAGCTACTGTGGGTCCACGGGCCTGCGGGGTTTGGGAAGACGATTCTCTGCGCTCAGATCATTCAAAATCTCTCGCGTTCTTCCGGCACGCCCGTGATTGAACACCCATGGCCTATCCTCGACACGCCTGTCGCGCATTTCTTCTTCACATCCGATCACGAAAGCCGCAAAGACCCCTATTTAGCGCTGCGGTCGTGGATTTCCCAGATCGTATCGCGCCATGACAATGCATTCGAGCTCGTCCGCCAAAGACGGGAGCTCAACCTGGAACCCGCCGCAACGCGTGCAACACGGGCAGATGTCGTTACGGTCTTCACGCAGCTCCTCCACACCATTCCTGGCTGTACCTTTGTTGCCGACGGCCTAGACGAATGCACCTATTTAGATAACAGCAGCGCATCGGTCAAGGAATTTCTCCACGACGTTACAAATGCGGTTGTCGGCACGCATGCCCGAGTCCTTTTTGTCAGTCGCGACGAGCCCGAGATCCGACAGGCTCTTATTGAAGACGCGCCCGAGAGTTTTGCCGAGTACAAGATCATGCCCGAAGACGTCCGATCCGATACTGCTGTCTTCTCCCGGGACATCGTCAACAGGAAGCTCCCCAATAAAACCGATGATGTTCGGTCAACCCTTGCCGAAACAATGACCGACCGATGCCAAGGCCAGTTCCTCTGGCTTAAGATCCAAGAGGACTCTCTTAGGGCAGGTATGAACAAGAAGCAACTTCAGCATGCCATCAAAGACACTCCGACTGGGCTTAACGATCTTTACGACCACAACTGGACCAGGATCACGCAGCCAAAAGAATGGGAAAAGAAGCGCGTCTTCGCCCTCCTGCGCTGGACCGCGTTCGCATTACGACCTCTGACTGTTTCCGAGATCACCGAAGCCGTCCTTGTCGTTGAATCTGAAGACCTGCTGTTGGAAGATCTACCTGATGCGGTGGATGATCACTATGTTAATACCGAAATAGTTGGTCTCTGCGGCCCTCTCGTAGAGGTTAGGAATGCCTGTAGCAATCGTTCTGCAGGCCAACGGACAGTGCATCTACCGCACTTTTCCGTCAAACAGTACCTTCTTTATCATCTCCCAACGCCAGGCTGGATTCTACGTAACAGTAACTTACAAACTTCTGATGAGAGGTTCCAAAATACTGTGCTTGCCAAGGCTTGCCTTCAGTATGTCAGCTTGTGCCAAGCTTGGGATGGCGCTCTACATGATTCCCCACATCAGCTTGGCGTGTCGTTTAGAAGATATGCGGCAACGACCTGGCATCAGCATGTCAGCTCTGGGCTGCGCAACGACGCAGTAATCCTGAGGCTCTGTATGGGATTCTTGAGTAGAGATAATCCCACCTGGGACTCCTGGAGGACATTGATCGACTCAGAGGATCCAAAACTGCGGGGCAAAGATGCCGAGACTATTCCACCTGGCCCCTTGTACTATGCAGTAGAGATGGGCTTGAAGGATGTGGCTATTTCCCTCGTCACTGATCAAAACGTGAATGAGACAAGCACTCTGGGAAGGTCACCTCTTGGCATTGCTTGCACTAAGGGGTTCATAGAAGTTGTTGACCTAATGCTTCAGAACAGAGCCGATATCACGGTCGCGGACAATAGAGGAGTGACGCCAGTCATTGCGGCATCGTTGAATGGGCACGTCGACGTGGTCAAGCTACTTCTCGAGAATGGGGCCGATATCACGGTTACAAACAATAACGGATGGACACCAGTCTATGCGGCATCATTCAACGGACACGCCGAGGTGGTCAAGCTACTTCTCGAGAGCAAGGCTGACATCACGATTGTGGATAATAGAGGAGTGACGCCAGTCATTACGGCATCAAAAAGGGGACACGTCGAAGTGGTTAAGCTGCTTCTCGAGAATGGGGCCGATATTACGGTTGCGGATAACAACGGATAGACACCGCTGATTGCAAGATCCTCCCAAGCAAACCGGACGACCTTGGCCGTATAGTCCTCTTCTTCGCTTCTAGGTATGGGCAATACCAAGCGGCGCGAGTTCCCCTCTCCGAAGGGCGCGTCAACCCGGACATCAGGGACTGGATGGGTTCAACAGCATTGTTTGCTGCCGTAGCGAATGGTCACCTGCATGTGGCCAAGCTTCTCATTGCTAGCAGCGCAACCGTTGAGGCGCAGGCAGGTGTCGGCCGGAGACTGATATGGTGGGCCCTCCGCGCTGGTAACCCTGAGCTGCTCCAGCTCTTAGTGGAACATGCTGAAACAGTTGGCACTCGGATCTCTGACGACCATATTCCCAATGGTCTTGTCTCGACACCGTTTGATCACGAAGCCCCTTGGTGCGACGCCTGTACGCTGAGCATCTAAGGAGGTTGCCGCTACTCTTGCAGCGTTTGTGATGGGGGGTTCTGTTTGTGCATGGGGTGCTATGCTAGGGGTATTCGATTGTGCAACAAGGGTCATGTTCTTATGCTTCAATGAGTGTTCAAGAGGTGTCTCTGGGTCATATCGAAATCTTAGACCACCTTTGCTGCCTTGTTCTTCAAAGTCTACTTTCCTTGTCCATTCATTCGAGCTGATATCTACACTCTTTATACCACTGCCATTCCGTACTTGCGACGAATGCTAGCTTTTCTCTATACTCTAAACTCCAGGCTTCATGAAACGCCGAGTTCAAGGCCAGTACAATATTGTCTAAACCAGTAAGAGAGCTGCGCGAGCTCAAAAAAGGTAAGTTCATCATGATTGGCGGTCGATATCGGCGGTTGGCCGTAACGATCGACTAACTCGGTACGGATCACTGTGATTCGGCGTGTCTACCGCGAGCACTGCTCCACTTGAGCCCGAGATCTGCCTCTCACAACCGATCATGTAGTTTCAACTGATTCTGCGGTAGGACTTTCACTTGGTTTTGCAACTCACACCCTGAACATGACTAACCTAGTTACGCCTCGGCAGCATCCTGATTCGCGTCAAGATGTTATAGCTGTGCAGAAGCCACGTGAGGTTGACAAGTTCTTTCACGCGGCCTAATTCCAGTCTACGTGCCCTCGTCATCGTGCACCGCCAACCCCGAACCAGACGACCATCTTCCATACTTCCGATAAATCGAGGCAGAATTCCCTCTATTGCCCTGCTACCTACTTCCAAATTTCAATTCCAGCTCCGGACAAATTTTTGCAACATGACATCGGAAAGCTTACCGATGAGCTGCACTGACCCGTCGCCCGTCGTAATATTCCTTGCCCTTATCGAACCCCCGCCCTCTAGGATTATCGTCTGTTGACTTTCTTTACCAACGGTGATGTTCTCTAGATTACATGCATGTGCAGCAGAGCCTATACTCGCTACTGTACTGGGCTGAATAGTATCTGCAGCGTTGAGGTCGTCGTCGTGCATAGTCTCCTGTTGAGTTGAGGTGGTTGGATTATCTTGAACTTCCTGGGTGTGGTTTTGTAGAAGAGAAATAGACTCTACTAGTAATCTCGTAGATTTCTCGAGCGCGGAGATAGCGATAGTCTGAAGACGAATGAGTTCTCTCAAATCCTGCGTCGGAGATGTATCTAGACCCTAGAACCTCTAGCGTTACTCGACTGTTTCTATAGTCAACATGCATATCAAGCTCATATTTAATTGCTGGAAATGGGGCTCGTCCCGCGACTGTTGTATATCTATGTGCAAAGGTAGGGAGCTTCTGGATCCGATGCTGATATTTTGGCCTTTGTCTAGCATCTTCTCTATTACTCGTGTACAAGATGCTTGTCATCATAAAGAAATTCAGGTAGAATGAGCTCTCTAGAGACTGAGGATTTAGACGCTTTTAACTCCTCACTGTGATATCAATGTACTGCCTTGATCCATCATAAGGTAGGAGAAGAATCATGTCGTAGCATCATCGACTTTTGGTACGTTACGAGGATAAGCATCTAGTTCTTGCGCTGGAAGGTTCCGTTGCTGGTGAAGGAAGGCAATGTCGGTGGTAAGTTATTTTAGACGCTTTGGAACACCCCACGACTACCCCGACTTGCTAGGAAGACACCTAACACCTGATACTGGTAGTGAATCGAATATGTGGAAGTCGAAATGTGAGCATCGGAGGCTCTTGCTTGCTCACGGTGATGCTAGTCTTGTCTTCAACTTTGACGCCACGTAAAGAATCATTAAGGAATCAGCGAGAAAAGAGTATTGATATTAGGCCTAAGCTACCTGAACTTTCAATAACAAATCTAAATATCTATGACGATACCTTTGTTAAGTTCTACCTATTGGAGCGGAGGAAAATGAATGATGTTGTGGCGTCTATGTTCAAAGTTATGATGATGAGATGTATTTGAAATTCATTTGAGTTTATTCCGTATGATAGTTGTGAATACACCCTGCCCAACATATTCTCCACCACCTTTGCGACCCGTCCGTAAATCCGCTCTGTCTCCTCATGCTTTCCCTTCGAACATCGATACGAAGCTAAATTCTTGCGCAAGTCTGTTTTTTCCCTTAGTAGGATGAATCAGCCCTGTCATCGTCCAAGTGTTCGTGACTCCTGGCGTTTTTCGACCGGCTGTTGTCGTTCTTGGTGGGAAATCCTTCGCTGTGTAAACAGTGAAGATGTCAATATTGTCCTCAGCAAGCAGATACGGAGAAAAGGGCGCCGCATTCTTGTTTATGACACAGGCTTATCACATACGTTACATAATAATAAAACGGTTTCCGTCTTTCCTGAAGGCCAACCCCATTCTACCAAATGCCTCTCCGACGATGCCCTCTAATTTCCTCACTATCGACTGGTGGACTCGATGGGTCAAGCTTCGTGGCTGGCGCTGAGGCACGTGCGGTAGCTCCTCCCTCAGATCAATGTTTTGCTGGGCGATTTCATCAAGCGCTTAATGACCGGCAGGCAGCCTTGACTGGCAGCTAGGCGTTTCTTGAGATCGTTGAAATCGATGCCAGCAACGAACGGTTGAATGAGGGCCATGACACCCTGTTTGACACCGTTTCCGGTTCGTCATCAAAGTCCTCCTCGAAGCTACTGTTAATTACTTCTTAGAGGACCTCTCGCTTGCGCTTCTTGCCGCGCCTTGAACGGATCGTGGAATTTTTCCAAAGATTCCTTTGTTAGGTATCCAGTGTAGACAATAAACTCCAATGTCTCCGTGTCGTGGGTAAGGATCCTCAATTTGAGGTCGTGAAAGTTAGGGCATGGCGGAATGCCTTGCTCTGGGGATATTCGTGAGTCGTGTCTGCCAGTGATAGGTGGGGAAGGGTAAAAGTGCTTCTGCGCCATCCCTAAAAATATGCCCACGAAGTGCGCATCGTGATCCGCATTTGAAGGCACGAGCATGCGAGCCCTGAGTTGCTGGAGACGAAACACGGGCTCGTTCCATGATCTCCCCGGGCCCATGTGAGGCGAAATGAGTTGTTTCGGACTGACGCCAGCTGGGCCTTGCCAATATACCAGATCATGGGTAGATTAGCAGGGCTTTGATTTGGTGGGAACTGCGTTGAGATGTTAGAGGATTTGGCAGGCCGCGTTGAGACTGATCTGAAGGAAGAGTAGGAAGACTTTGTCTCATCTGAAGGGAAATTCCACAAGATCTGCGCGGGCACAGCATTACGATAAACGAGACCGCCAAAGTATAGATGAAATTCGGGTAAGTAATGCGGCTCACTAAAGGCTTTAGGCCATAGCGTCATGAGGGCTGTCTTGACAGCATTAGAGGAGAGGATAGGGTGCATCGGGTTAGGCAGAAGAATCTATGCGAGCGCGTTGCTAAGAGTGATGATTGTATTCGACGGACTGAGATGCCCTCGCGAAGGTGGTGTGGCTGGGGATATCACAGGCTGAGGTGTATTGCATGGTGGTAGTTCCTCCCATTTCACACCGAGGAGTTGAGCATGTAAATCAGTCCAGCAGATGGGGCGCACAAAGAGCGCCGTGCCAGAGTGTTGCTGAAAGACGTCGTAAAGGGAATTCTTAGCTGGCTGGTAGATGCGGTGCGGGCGCCTTTTGGGTGGGGTTACGACAGGCGCTTGCGATGTGGAGGACATCGTGTCTGGTGATGTGACACGACCGTTGCTGTTGCGTGACGGAGTGGTCGATGTAGCAGAAGAATGTGAGGTCACCATGTCCACTAAATTGCGCAACTGTTCGATGAAGTTACTGTTCGGAAAAGGTGCCTTATCGCGAGGAGGTTTAAGGTTCTTTCTAAGTGTCCTTTTGCAGAGTAATGTGTGGTATTTCATGGAGACACAACCAGTTGAGAACATGTTCAATAAGATAAGGGATGGCGTAAAAACAAAACCAGTAAAAAAAACAAAACAGAAGAGGTAATTGGAAACCTCTACATATTCACGACAGGGATAAAAGACGTCGAAAGGTAATGGAGGGGGGAGAAGGAATAGGTGATGACGCTTGATGATGATTGGCTTGTATAAATCATGCAGACCAAATTCGGAAATCACATGCTAGAGGTTCTTCCCCTAGCTGGCACTATGCCATCGTCATATCCTCGTCACATCAACCCTTCTAGCTGGTCTTGGGGTTCGATGACCCTCACTAATACTGTTGGGGAGCGAGACCTACGCCCCCAACGCGCGTTTTACGTTAAGGGCAATCAGAAGGAGGAATAATTGCTTTGGAGTAGAAGCGACTCAGCAATTTCTGCAAACAAGACACTTCTTCATCAAGGGGTTCCATGGAGTCAACGTCGAGTTCCAAGACCAGCTTCCCTCAGCGCCAACCCCCAGAAAACGGGAAACCCTCGATGATAGTCCATGATCGCTGTCCTTTTTTTGACGCAGCCTGCAACGGCAGCACCAGGATATCACGCTGCCGAAGCCGCACTCCCGGTTGGAACTGGCGCATTGAGAATATGCCAGCTATTGGGCGTCACACTGCTGCCGTTAGAAGAGCCTGGGTCGGAACCAAGGATGTTTCCAACGAACTCTGATCTTGTGTCCTCAGCATCCTGAAGGGATATTATCAGTAAAGCTTTAACAGATACCGACAGCTACGACCTACCACAAGCAATCGAGACTTGGGTCTATTTCGTATTCCAGAACCTACCAGCACTATTCTGGGGTTGTCTTTGTTCTTCCAAGGCGTTGGCAGAAGTAGATGCATGACTTGATCTTAATTAAGGTGTACGCGCGGTGATCCACTTAGGGTAATGAGTAGGAATTTCTAATGAAGAAATAATAATTGTAGAAGCAAGATGAATGAATCCTATGAAGACTTTATATTAAAAGTACGTAGTATTATGCAGCCCAGCTTGGTATTTATGGTCACCCCATCCACTTATCAGATCCCCAACACCCCTTATCAGATCCCCAACACCCCTCTCTAACTCCCCTCTCCCCTCGCTAACTCCCCTCTCCCTAACCCGCGTCGAAGGCATGGATCAACATCACCTGGGGCAGAGGCAACTTCCATCCAATCACCTGCTGGATGATAGTATCCTCGCTTACAAAGCTTGGCCTCGCCTTGCGATGCGTCCACGGGCGGGGGTTCGGCCTTGAGACCACATCCATCGCTTCATGGCGCCCGGGTGAATCGATGATCAGATCTACAAGCAGAGGAATCATAGGGCTGCAACTACGTAGTAGGAGTAGCCAAAATGAATAGACCAGGTGGCGGGAGAGAACTTGAAGTAAGGTGTGGAGAGAGCTGGAGCGTTAGGTTTGATTCAGCTGTTTAACAGGGGAAACAAAATGGGGCCTACTCACCATGGCCCAAATCTGGTCAGCTTATTAACAATTATTCATTCGTTGCGCTCCTCCTTGGGCTGAAGTCCGGGTTTGCAGCAGTACGATCGTAGATGAATCCGGGTAGAGTCGTTTCACTATTTTTATCTTGTCATTACAGACACAATTCCCTACGACATGGATGATCCACCCTGGGCATGGCCAACGTGGAAGTTCGATATGAAGAGGGAAGACTTATTCACCAAACTCCACGACCAGTATAACACCTATCAGTCCCCCATTCAAGATCCTAATGCCTTTCATCACGACATCTTCGAAATCTCGCGGGAGGCAAATTCCCCTGCCGAATTTCATCATGTGGCCAACAATCGCAGGCAACAACGCCTCCGCGAATTGAATGACGCTCTTGAATCTGCGAGTTTCGAGATCATTGCGAACCCACGTCTTGTCGGTACGCCTCAGTGGCAGCATGCTATCCAACTCTTTCGTACAAATTCCTTGGATTCCCTTGTTGCCTACTTCGCTTCTTACCTCCCCACCGATCATCTTTGGCACCCGTTATATCACGCTTCTACTCCTGTCACCGGCAGCACTGGGCTTATGCCTCATTTATCAAACGAGGAGTGCGAGCGAACAACAATCATTACAACGAGTTCGATCCGGCCATCTTCTGGGCTTCGGGCGGGAATCAAACGAAAACGTCCTTGACATATCAGCTCGCATGGAAGCTAGTCATGCATTCACTAAGTCGTGGATCACTAGGAGGAGATATTAACTTGGTATCGTACTATATAGACTTAGATCTAGATAATTTTAATTTCATTTCAACCACGTAATCCCGCATTCTTCGTAGTACTTTACCCTTCATCCTCTGTTGGGGGCCGTATAGTCTCTTCGACCCTATTATCAGTAGGATATCCCTCGAACAGAGCGTGACCTTTGGGCAAGCCGGCTATTTAAGAGTGTAAAGCTCAGGCTCAATGATAAATCTCGTGCGATATTCGTGATTACCAGCGGATGGTGATAGTAGAGACGTGCCGCACGGAAAAGTTATCTCGAAAGAACGTCAATAGTGGGAGAAACTTGACTCAGAGCTATTCAAATTGAAGTTCACAGCTCGCATCAGGATGACTGCTGTTGATATATTCCGTAACGCCACGCCGGCAACTTGTAATGCCCAATCTGCGGCAGTTGCCTTCTCTCTTATCCACCACGTGCCTTCAGATTATTGTGGGGTTTTACGACGAGATGACGACATTAGCTTCTTAGTTTGCTTTTAATGGGCCTGCCTCATCATCTCTTTTGCTATTTCTATTTCCAACTCTACACACGAGATTGCGGATATGGATCCTCCCAAAAAGGCTTCGGTCCCTACCGAGACGGATAAGCGTCTCTTGCACATGTACGGAATGATACCAACCAGAGGAAACCTTCTCCATGGCCAGTTAGAGGTAGAGAAACGCTCTAAAGTACTACTAGCNATGTACGGAATGATACCAACCAGAGGAAACCTTCTCCATGGCCAGTTAGAGGTAGAGAAACGCTCTAAAGTACTACTAGCTGCTTAGAATGAAGCTAATTCAACCATCGATGGCAGGGAAGAAAGTATTTCGATTCCGGTGACTTTGCCCTCTCGCAGGCTCATCAGCCCTCTAACATCGGCGGCGTGGATACTGGCAGCGAACACGCCCTGCGGGAAAATATATCGTATCCCTCAGCTCCCGTACCCAGCTCTAGTAACGTTGATGACAACGCTAACCAGTCATTGCGAGGTGGGAAGAAGACTGAGGAGTTGAGGTCAGCTAGCCACCTTCACGAGCAGATGGCTACTCAGACTCAGGATCGGCCTGGAGACACGAAGCAGGAAAACATATAGATACTAGTATCTATGACATAGCTAGGTAATTCCTGCATGATCATCGAGCGCTCAGAAACTGAACAATGGAGCAATTCTCAAATCTTTATTCCTCTTACGTCATCCAAGCTTAGGGTAGCTAGTACTAAGATTCATCAATTGAATCACATTGCTGAAGGGGTTCTGTGTGCCTAATAGAGAGCCTTGCGCATGAGTGGCTGAGTGTGATAAAATGCGAGCATCCCCTCATTCAGGTTGAATGCTGTCAGATTTCACTGCACCTCACCTCACCTCACCATGGAGACCGCTGAGGTTTCACAACTAACTCATACCGTAATAGGTTAGCTTTGAGTATATACTTGATAATTTAACGGTAGTGTAACGTATGTACTGATGTTTATATTGCGCAGTAATGCTGGGTGAAAATATAATTTTTTATGAAACTTTATTGTGAATTATTATGAGAGTTCTTCTCGGGTTTATATCTGTAGGCAAGCAATCGACACTATTAGACACGACCATGATTGCCCTTGTGGATCTCTTCAAGCATGAGGACACTTACGTACGACGTTCCGCCGCCAACGCTGTAGGCAAGCAGTCGACACTATCAGAGACGACCATGATTTCCCTCGTGGATCTCTTGAAGGATGAAGACAATGACATACGATATTCCGCCGCTGAAGCTATAGGCAAGCAGCCGGATTTGATGGACAAAGCTTTCGATGCTTCGGGGCTGCTCATTCAGTCAAAATCACATCCCGATAAGCAAGCATCTCCCGCTTATCATCTCCACTACATAGAACCTCTTTATATGAGTTTGCTGCGACGAGGCTTTGCCGAACAGTTCAGCCTATACAGGGGTGATAACCTATTGACTATCAACCAATCGTCTGGACTTCGCACCGCCGCTCTTGGAGAAGAGGATCTATTGCAAGATTGGATTCTGAATGGACGGCTCGGCTTGAAGGGTATCAATGGTTACAATCTTTGGGGGCCTTTGGGAGGTAGGGATAGTGATCAGCTAGCTCTATAGAGAATGTAGGTAGAAGGAAAAGAAGAGCGGGTCCTTCGTTCCGAATTTCAGCCTGTGGTAATTGACCAAACCCTTGGTGTTCTACACCTTCTCACATGCCGGGTTACTAGTTTGCTCAAAAGTACTACAAATTTCTCATCAATCTCGAAATGCCGTTCGTTGAAACTCATGTAGTAGGAAGCCCCTTGCATCAGACTGACTTGCTTGCTTATTCATACTCAGTGATTAGTAGTAAATCTCGGGAAGTATGGTATAGCTCCTCCGCTGTTATTATGGAGCGCTAAAAGATAGCGGCGTCCTCCTAGATTTATGGAAGATCAGGAATGGTAATGCGAACGCCTCCTAGATCATAACCGTTGCTAGGTAAGTATGGAGGGGGGCGCGAAATGCATGGAACATAGTATGGGAGCTGGTGTGTATTTTATGGCATGAGAATAGAACTTAGCGATGTCGCCTGAGAGTGTGTAGCGAGACTCAGACTGGCTATGTATCCCAACCTGGCTATGTATTTCAGCGTGAATCTAAGCGCGTGCCCCTCAGGCTTGGATGTTCTGTAATCACGGCACTCAAAACTGACAGACACCCGTAAGAATGCACCACAACAGAATCAGTATCGCAGCAAGCAAGACATGAGGGAGCGGTTCGCAGACCACTCGGCACCTCCCGATGATGCTTGTCAAGGTTTCCCGTCATGCCTCGCGTCGTCCTTCAAAGGTGCACTACAGCTAGACAAGAGAGGTTTTCTCCACTAAGCCGCTGTAGTGGTTCAACCAATTTTCCCCTCGCGCACTATTGATTACCCAAATTCTCAATCGGGTTTGGGCATCTACGATGACATGCACCCTTGAGGAGGAAGCAGGAATTAGAAGGCTGCCAGATTCGCCGGTAAGCGCTGAGGCTGAAAACTGAAAACCGTCTTCAGAATTACCCCCATCGAAGAAACAGACTCCACATTTATCGTTACTAGGACTATCCGACGCTGCTTACAGTCCGCTGATTAGTGAGAGGAGATCATAATGAATTCTATTGGATTGTCTGAGATGTAATTATTGAATTGTTACGTGGAAATCCCAGCCTAGCCGTGAATATCATTGAAACTGCAAAAGAGAGCTGGGTGACCTGAGTAAGTCGAGCTGTTCGGGCTCCAGACTGATTACACACTTTTGGGCGAAAACTTTCAAACACGTGACTGGCTGCAGTATAGGTGTCATTATTGCCCCCCTTAAGGTCTTTGACCCGGCTTTTCACTGGCAAGCATCTGTGTGGGGATACAGCTCTCCGCCTTGCAGGAACAGGTAAAATAGGAGCAGGCTTTCACAGCACCGCAAAGCCCGCCTCCTCTAGCTCCTTGCTCTTCGAAAGCATGAGCCGTCTTTGCATAAGGAAGGGCCAAAACAACGGGTCCCCCACGCTCTCCGCCATCTTTTCGAGCTGGCGCGACGTTCTCCCCTCCACCTCCTTTCCCATATTCCAGTGGCATATAGAGTCCTCGACGATGATGGTAGGCACAAATGCATTAAGGCTGTCGGCAAATGGCTTGATGACCCTCTCGTATTCCTCGGGATTCAGAGTAGCGACCGTGTCAATCTCGACATTGGTGTTCCACTTTTTAGCCAGAAAGCAGAGAATGTGGGGAGCTTGCTCGGCAATATGGTGGCAAGGCGTCATTTCTGCGAGATTGGCGATGCCCCGTTTGAAGGCCTCGGAGATGTGAGGGTCGGGCCTTGCTGTCGTATCTAACTCGTCCGTCTGTACCGTTATGGCCATGATGGTAAGGTGCATGATGGACGAAGTTAGCGCAAAATATGGCATGAAGGACGGCGCCCGCTTCAGCGTATACAGCTGCGAGTAGGACGTAAGGAGGCCCTGGATGGCACTTGCAGCCTCTAAGCAGACGGCTCGCGGAGACACCTGGGAGTCGATGATGCGTAATCTGATCAAGGGCCGGAAGAGCTGGAGGGTCGCAAACTGGTAGTACATGCTACAGTGGCGATTAGTTATTGAAACCACCTTAATGTGATATATTTTCTTACTGGACGAACAGCACTGTCGGAGTGAAGTTTTGGCCGAGCCGCAGGGCGTCGGGTATTCCGTCGTACCAGTTGAGATACTCTGTGAATATGCGTAGTAGAGTCTGTGCTGTTAGGGGCTTTCTAGGCGATTGCGCAAGATATAGAGTCTGGTGGACCAATTCACTCAGCTCGCAGAAACACTTGTATACCGACCGCTCATTTGACGACTGGTCGTATGGTAGCTTCAGTGATACTCCTAGGCCGAGTCAGTAAGCT
Organism: Fusarium cf. hostae; assembly: GCA_011035825.1. Lineage (NCBI taxonomy): Eukaryota > Fungi > Ascomycota > Sordariomycetes > Hypocreales > Nectriaceae > Fusarium > Fusarium cf. hostae. The sequence goes on from WEXE01000323.1 coordinate 17,191, forward strand.
GATCGAACTTTTGTTATCTCTTACGTCGGCAGCTTACCATCGTCCGTATAAGGAATCCAGGGTGATACCTCAATTTCTGCTATGATGATAGGCTTAGATGGCAGCTGTAGGAAACAGGAGGATTGCGGCAAGGAGCCCGTCGCTAGAGAATACACACTAGGTAAATATCATCCGTCAGCCTCGTGGTTACTCGTTGTCCCTATACCGCAGGTTTGCTCACTGATCCAGCGAAAACGCGCCCCAGAAAGTCGCCAACTGAACAGCAACCTCATCCTCGTCTCCCTCGTCACGAGTACGATGCAAACCCATCTCAAAGGCCAGTCGTATACTTTGTTCTGCGTAGTACCGACTCTCTGAGCCACGACCGCGGCTGGCTTCCCGAATCGACATTATCCCCAAGGCTTGAATAGACGTCAGGGATTGGTGAACCGTCTCTTGGTCAAAGAGCCGCTGCGACTCCTTGAAAAAGTGGTCGCCTGCGGAGTTTGAGTCTTTAGCGTTGTCCCTGGTCATGGGGTGAGTGGAAAAGCGGCAGCCAAGGGCAAGCAAGGCGTTGACGAGCAAGGGCGAGCAGTATCTATGTCGTCCATCCCGGAAATCACGGAGGAAATGCTCCTTGCTTAGAGACGCAAACGTTGGGTACTCCCAGCAAAAGTACAAAGCTAGCAGATGCTGCACCAAATTCATGTTATTGGAAATGGCCGTCCATGTCTTAGTGATGGGCTTCGTCTCTACTTCGTCTGAAGTGAAGAGAACTGGGTTAAGCACGTGGTATTGGGGTAATCCATCTGACATGTGGTCAGTCTGCATGTTCTCGTCGATGTAACTCGGGGGCGCTTAAAAGCAAACCTTTGTCGCTGAGAGATTGACGTTGACGCGAGGAGGACATTGTAAAGTATATAGCACCATTGAGTGCAGAGGGGACTAGGTCGGAATCTTACAAGTGATTGAAGAACCCACTCGATAATCACGAGGAGATGAAACAAAGGTAATAAACGGGGATTTACCAACTCTATTATAGGTGAGCGGCGAACACAATGCTGCGCGTCAGCAAGGCCCCAGAACTAAAATGACAGGCCAAAAGTCTGGAATCACCCCGCCCCACCAATAACACCAATTATTTCAACATATTACTTCACTTTGCAATTAAATAGCGATTTCTTGTCAGAATAGCTTCATTTATATATCAATTAATAGCCCTGAGTCCGTAGATTAATATTCTGTATACCATCCGCCCGCCCGCTTGCAAGCCCGAAGTCTGTTAGCAGCTGAAGTCGTTAGCTTCAAAATCAGTCGGTCAGGCAACGCCTCCCACGCTTCTTGGATCCATTTGATCAGCAATTTCCTGTGAGCTTCGCTTTTGCCTAGTCTAATAAATTCAGGATGAATTCTTCGTAATTTGGCCTTTAAAGCCTTCCATATATGCTCAATGGGATTTAAATCAGGGGAATGTGCAGGCCATTTAATTGGAATAATGCCGTGTAAGAGCAGCCAGTCTTTTGAAGCTTTGGCGATATGTACACGCGCGTTATCCTGTTGGAAATCGCCAAATTCATCAATAAAAGGAAGAAGACCTTCCGTCAGGGCTTTACGATAAGACCAGCTAGAATAANAAATTCATCAATAAAAGGAAGAAGACCTTCCGTCAGGGCTTTACGATAAGACCAGCTAGAATAACCTCCTTTTTCAGACGTAATATCTCATCATAGGGATAATATACGTCCTTTTCCTTCCTGAGATTCCTGCCCAGAACATGATCGATTGACAGGCTTTTCCGTGAGATTGAACATTAACTAGGTCCTTACGGTATTTCTCATCAGGCCGGCGAAAGACCCAGCCATCAGGGTTATTTGGGGCATTCTGTACAGTAACCTCATCACTGAAGCAAATCTGTACGCCAAAGTCAGTGGGAATAGCTTCATTTTAAACCGACTTACACGTATATAATCATCAAGATGACGGAGCCAAAACGTACAGTGTTCAAGCCGCGCTTTTGCGTCCTCTTCTGACAGTTCAATCCGTCTTTTCGACCGCCATTTGCGACGCCAATTGCTCTGTAAATGTCTCTTGAGAGTGCGAATAGAGACATCTAATTCCAGTTCATACAGACCGTCATTCCAGGTGATTTCGCGATGCCGATTAATATAAGAATTAATCCTGATAAGCTGTAGAGGCGTGAGTTTCTTTGGACGCCCTTTTCGTGGCTGTGAGGTAAGATTGTGGTATTGTTCCCATCGTCTTTTGGTCTTCGAGATGGTCCCTTGGGTTGTTGAGAAGTTATCTGCAACTTCCCTCTGAGATTTACCGGCATGTAGCTCCGCCATTATAGCTGCTCTTTGCTCTGGAGTAAATTCATAATTAAATTTACGATTTCCGCTTATTTCAGTACCAAAAGACCGATTTCCTGAAGGCATTTTTTGTTATTTAATTGCTAATTAAAGAAGTCGTGATGGTTCTATTACACTGTTGAAAGCGGGGTAGGATCGGGGTGATTCCAGACTTTTGGCATGTGATTGTAGGAGGGTCCGTATGGTAGGTGGGTTCGCCACAGCGAGTATTTGGCCATGTAGGGACCCACAAGCCTTAAGGGAATCGGAGGGATGGGGAATTCCCCGCCAACCAACTACAGTAACCGGACCCGCTCGGGACAAAGTCTCTCACTGTTTCTAGCCTGCAATGGCTCAAGGCGATGTTAAATCGTGCTCGGGGAGCCGGCCGGTCTCTTCGAAACAGGGGGACTTGCGTTGCCATTAAAATTTAAGATGGGGGGACAAGGGCAGTCGTGCTCGAAACCAAGAGGGCAAGCGACCCCAACTTCCCTTGCAAGGGCATGGCTCAGTCATCTGCCGATTCGGGTAATCTATGCATCGGCGAGCCCCCTACTCCGTACAGTTGCAGCTTTCTACGTAGTAATTAGTGGTGCGATCAGCGTCACTGCGCGCTATCGTTTTTCGGGTAAATGTCACTCGTATGAGCTTACGTCGCTGTTTCTGTCAAGCGTGTGACCGAGAGCCTGGAATCACCACCATTGGAAACGAAGCCCTGTCGCTGCTACATTGAAGGGGTGGGGGGTCCCAACAATTGTCGTTTCGACCAGCGGGGTGGTGTCGCGTATGCGGAGGCCCCAGTACAGGAGAATTAGCTCATGACGATCTTCCCTGCGCTACGCATGGAATTACCCGGCTTGTTGCCTTGACCAGTCCAGATCTGGAATTTTGGCGACGCTGGGCTGGGTCGAGAAAGTCTCACAAGTGCCGGAATGCCTCCGGTCAATCCGAATGGCTGATCTAGCCTGGGGCAGAGATGACCCTTGCTGGGCTATCTCGATGTTATTCATCAGTGCGCGGCTGACTTGTTTGAATGGGATTTGCAATCTACCGGTCTGCGCTTTGACTTTGTATTTGAGCCCCGGCTTTTCCAAGACTGTGAAATAGCTCGGCTATCGCTATGCCGGCTGGCAATCGTGGCCAACATTTGGGCGCCGATTGGGAGCCTCGAAACTGCGGTGAGCAGCCACGCCAGGAGACAAGCAGCTTGGACTGAAACGCTGCCGGGAAATAATGCTGGCCTTACTTTGAGTTTGCCCTGACTCGTACATCCGCCGCATTAGCCGCCTGTCAATCGTTCCGGGTGCTCAAGGACTGGAGCGTGTGGCCAGGCATCGAAAGTGCATGCACAGGAATAACAGCCGTGGTGCAGATGACCAACATACTGACTCTTACAACCGTTAGCCCGTCAGCCCGCCAGCTACTCGGCAGTAACGTCGGTCACCCCACAACCGACCACTTTCTCACAACGCCAAAAAGTCGATAGTTCAACGGATTTCTTCCACAACACCACGAAAAGAAATTGTATTACATCGAGACTTTTATTAATGAATATTCAGATGGAATTGATTGCAAAGATCCTCGAGTTTTAATTTCCTGACCCTTGCTGATGTCTTGGCGGGCTGTGTGATCTTTAACATCTGTAGACGAGCCCTCTTAACTGCTGGAACCTTTGCGAATTCGGTATTTCCGTTATATGTGACTCTTTGCTTCTTCTTTGGTTGTAATTCCTCATTTGCATGCTTTAAGAGTATTATTTCTCTATTCTGGGCCTCCAATTCCATACCTTGACGGTCCAATTGACTACCAATCTTCCTGAACAGCAGCCTGGCGTCCGGATCTTTCGTAATAGTCGGCGCAACGTTGGTGAGGACCTTCCTGACTTGCATAGATGAACGGGGAGTCTCAAAAAGACACTGTGGCTTCTCTTTTGCGGGCGAAATAGCTGTAACGGCGGGAAGGGCTGTCTCTGTAACCATCGGGTTCAATAGGACTTTGGCAACGTTAACTGGCCACAATCCGGAAGCTTTGAAGCCGGCACAAGTGTTGACTTTAGTGAGGGCTTCCTTCCGTGCCTTATCGTAGTTGTAGAGGAACGAAATCTTGCCGATTTGGCTTGAATCTACGATGGCTGCAAGGTCTGATATACCATGCAGTACCCATCTACCGGCAGTACCCACCTACCAGCAAGCAAAAAAAAAGTTTCCCCATACAAACTGCTATTTTTCAACCCCCTCACGAACAGTCACCAAAAATAGGAATAACAAGTTAATTGCTGTTTGCCAGTTCGGAATTGAATGTATTTTAATATTCCTTTGGCCTCTTAACTGCGCGCCCTGCGCGAGTGCGTGCGACAGGTAACTCTTCCGCCTCCGAATTTGAGCCCTCATTCTCTTCCACTCCTCCCACCTCGATCACTTCCTCAACAGCCTCTGTCTCTTCAGCTGCTTGATGTGGCTCTGAAATAACATCACCAGCCACTAGAGCCTCGGCTAGTGTCATGAATTTCCTGTTGGGATTCGGTATCGCCTTTCTCTTCTTGCCTCTACTCAACCGCCCGACTTCCTCCTCTAAACTGGCTACTCTTGAGCTTAGGGAGGCGATCTTTGACTCTTGCGCTTCAAATCCTTTTGATATCACAGAATACCGTCTTCTTGTTGAAGGGCTCTTGTTCTTCCCCAGATCCCTGATGTGACGGCTGGTCTTTGGCGTATTATCAGAGTCGACTTGCCCGTCCCTGTGGCCGTCTGATGCAGGCGTCGATTCCTTCTTGTCTGGCTGAATNTCAGGATGCATGAGCGCTTTCCGTCGTGAAATCGGCCAGTTTCCAGTCACTCTCCAGCCCGAAAGGATGTTTTTCTTCGTCATACCCACTTCCCTAGCTTTCGCATAAGCCTTGATGAAGTTGACCTTGTCCACCGGGGCAGAATCAGTCAGGCTGGCCAACTTTTGGAGTTCTTTGCGGTAAGCAGCTTTGGAGGCATTGAACACGCCATTGTCAAGTGGCTGTAGGCCGTGAGAGCAATGGGCTGGCAAGTAACAACAATATACGTTGTTCAAGAAACACGTAGCCATCCACTCATCCTGGATTTGGGGTCAGCGGCACTTTTGGTTCAGGAGGTTCAGGACAGGCAGATGCTCACAGATACATGGCTTCGATGACCATCTAATATGATGAGCCTTGCATCAGACTCATCGTCCGGCTGCGTTTGCGGAAGATAGACCTCTCTGGGCCACTCAATTGCGATATGGTTGTCTGTCCAGCCGTTGTCAGACGTGATATAATACCAGTCGGCCACCTCCTTGAGCTCATCGATAAACCACTGTTGTTGAAGTTCTTTGCCTTTGAAGATAATCCCGTGTTTCAGAGGACGGCCAGTTGCCGTGACGGCCTCGATAAAGCTAGTCCAAGTGCGGGACTGGGAGGCTTTGAGGAAGGCCTTCTTCCTGGGATCGCTACTGCCAACAACCAAAGAATCCAAGCCTAGATTCGCAGTATATTAGCTGAATTCTTGGTCAAAACAACAGATACTCGCCAAATCCAGCCATTGTACCGCCCTCATCAACGTTAACCGTGTTCTCGGGATTGATCCAGCCATACTCTCTCTCCCGAATATCAAAGTACCAATTGACAGCGGTCGGGGTAAAGCAATTGAACCTCGACGCCTCCTGGCATTTTCCTATCTTTGTGTTTATGGATGGATGTCGTTTCATGAACCTGACTAGCCAATGTACACCGACAGGCTTTTTCTTTCCTTGTTGTCGTAGGAGGGCATTGACCGTGGCGCGAACTTGACTGTGAGAGGGAGCATAGCCTAAGGCCTCTTGCCGAAGTATCCATACGACTAATATAGACTTCTCAGGTTTGGATAACAGCTGGGCAGGCTGTATGGCCTCTGACCTTGACGGTAGGCCCCTTAATCGGTCCCCGAGAGTCGACCGAGGGATCTCACGTTTCTGGGCGGATTTGTTCTGCGAGAGGCCGTTATCTGTGACATCTAATATTGCTTCAGCAACTTCATCCTCTGTATAAGACACGCGTGGCATTTTTAAGGCGATTATTAGGGGCTGGCGTCGGGAACAATGGAAGGAGCATCGGGGNTCCTCTGTATAAGACACGCGTGGCATTTTTAAGGCGATTATTAGGGGCTGGCGTCGGGAACAATGGAAGGAGCATCGGGGAGGCTGGGTGTCAAAGGAGACGTTTTAATAAATTTTACATTAGTCCCATGCAACCATGCTGCATACGTAATCAAAAAAGCAATGTGATGATGTCAGACGGAACGAATTTCCCAATACAATAGACATTGTTCCATGCCAATAACTTCAATTCTGATCAAATACTGTGTAAGTGAAATTAGGCATTTTGTATGGGGAAACTTTTTTTTTTGCGTGCTGGTAGGTGGGTACTGCATGGTATAGCGACAATAGAAGTGCTTGAGGGGACCAAATACCGCTACATCTAACGGCTGTAGGGCGTGAGAAGTGTGTGGAGGAAGGAAAAGTAGGAAAATGTTATTCTCGTAACATTCGAAGAGGAATTCATCAGTTATATGACTTCCGTGACCATCAAGAACGAGAAGTCGAGAGTCGTTCTTATTCTCGGGCTTTGTTAACGGTATGAAGACCGTTCTCAACCAAACCAACGCAATATAGTTATTCGTCCAGCCCTTCTCACTACTGTTAAAGTTCCAGCTTTCTAGGAAGTCCAAATTCTCTGGAAAATGTTGTTGTTGAACTCCAGCTTTGCATCCTCTGATTCGTCAGTCACTTTTTTGTTAGCAAGCTTCGAAATCGATCGATTAGATCGACTGTCAGCTCTAATCGATCGATTTATATCGAGCAGGGCCTTCAATTGATCGATATCGA